>JAWDGP010005911.1:277500-295000 GCA_033675545.1 Elysia crispata
GGAAAATGTTCGCAGGTCGTGATCAGTTGTTGCTCGTGGTAACAGTGCATAATGTTTCAGGAAGACACTGGAAATTCGCTCATTCTGTTCTTTCTCAATCTATTTAATTATTCTACATGTTCGTTCTAAGGCTATCAGAGGTGCACCGTTTTACAGGAAATAATTTTTAAGGAATTTTTAATCATATGATAATTAGCGTGCTAAAGAATCTGAAAATATTTTGGAATTAAAAGACATTAGCCAGATGTTCCTGTGCATATATAGTGTAGAAGTGTTTTATGTAAAGTTTGGCATGAAGAGGACTTATGGTTTGCAATCTGATAAGTAACTGATTTCCTAGCTATAAATGTGTCGGATGTTTGTTCCATTCATTGATTTCAATGTTTGAGTTCAAAGTATTTTTCTCATAAGGTATTGCATCAATGAATTAAGGTTCTGGGAAAAGGGAGGTGGGGGTGTTGTGATTTGCTTCTTGAAATACAGTAAACTAAAGAATGCGATACAAATTTGATCTTGTTTTAAATATTTGGAGATTCACTTATTGTTTTTGAAACACGCATTAAAAGTATATTGTTGACCTTTTTTGTGTGCAAAGGGCTTGTGATCAAATACCCTAGAACCGCAGCTTACTTCGGGTTTTAAACTAGTATTCCAACAGCTTTGGCTCCCTTCGTGAGTGCTCTATCTAATCAGCTTCCAAGCACACTTCATAGGAGATAAATCGTAGGCATAATTGATTACTAGCCAACAATCGCACTTGCTAATTTATTTGGAATGTTTGTTATTGACTGATTCATTTTCTTATTTCATTCATTGGTTGTAAAGTTTATGATCGACTTATTTATTGATTAATTCATGGCTTCAACCATCTGATGATTGCTTTCTTTGGTTAGAGGATTGATTGATTGGTCAGCTGGTTGTTGGTTGAAAAGTTAATTGATTGGTCGATTGATTTCGTGCTTGATATATTGACTAATTGAATGATTGTTTGGTAGATTGACTCTATTGATTGAATTGGTCGATTAGCTGGTTGATAAGTTCATTTATTGAATTTGATGATTGGCTGGTTGACTCGTTGGTTAATGACTTAATACTTAATAGACTGAGTGATTGATTGATACTTACAGGCAATTATAGGTTTATAAACTCCCGTGGTGCAAAACAAGGGAAAATAGTATTTAGATATGTTCCTTTCGGTTTAATCTTTGGTTTCAGACAGCATGCGCCCCTTAACTACTAACCACGGACATACCCTCAGCGATTTGATAAAAGGCATTTTTCTTCCTTAAAATTCGCTCTTAGATAAAAAAATAAAAATCTTAGAGAGAGAGAAGCGCATGTGTTTGGTTGTGCGATAAATAGAAAGAGGGAGAGAAAGAAAAAAAAAGGGGGGGGGGAGAGAGACAAATAATGAATAGTGTGACAAAGACACAGACAGATAGTCTGATATATAGACATAAATAATTGGTTGGAAGAACAGAAAGATAGGCAGATAAATGGAGAGACATATGGACAAAAAGATAGACAGTGAAAGAGATAGTATGGTTGAATATTTATCTGAATTTATTCTCTATAAGGGGTATCGAAAACAAAAACGATTTGCGATTTGTTTTATATTAAGATTATATATATATATATACATATATAAATAGATATACTGACAGGTAGGATAAAGAGACAGACAGAGACAGAGAAAGTGGCAGACTGTGTGTCTTGAAGTAATTCCCAATAGCATTGTAACGAATAATATTTGATATAAAACTAAAAGGCTGGCCTGTGCAGTATCAGGCCTAGACTGAATGAAAGATCGAACAAAGACATGAACAACAAATATTATAGAGAAGGATTGTCGTGTAACTTAATCTATAAATAACATAAGTAAAAATTGGAGATAGAAAAGAAGGGGATGAATCGAAAGAGAAAAGAGAAGAGAGAGAGAGAGAGAGAGAGAGAGAGAGAGAGAGAGAGAGAGAGAGAGAGAGAGAGAGAGAGATCTTGAAAACAAAGTGAGTCTGCATATATTTATTACACTTTAAAAATTAATGATCTTAAAGCCTTAGATATTTATATTGTAATAGTTTGTTGTATTTTTTATGTTAGCGATACCTAAAGAGAATAAGCTTTTGTGTTTCCACACTTTTTACAAATTTCAATTTTTTCCTGTATTTTTGATGGAAGGAAAAGTTTGATGATTTCTAGATGGTTGTAATCTATTTTAGGGAATATCTCGACGAAAAAACAAAACAAACCGAATACTTTGCTCAAAATCAAAATCCAGAGTTTGTTGATAAAACGGGCTTATCTACCCTTATAGGGTCCTCTATATCATAGAATTTTGGACAAGAAATGTATATCCCTTGGGAATCTGGACAATATACAGCACTGTTGGCTGTTTGCCTTGCTTCTCACCATCTCGAGATTCGGTTTGATAAGGATTCGGTATTATCAGTTGACCTCCCATCACTATCGAAGTTGACTTGAATATATTTATATGACCTCTCTCTCTCTCTCTCTCTCTCTCTCTCTCTCTCTCTCTCTCTCTCTCTCTCTCTCTCTCTCTCTCTCTCTCTCTCTCTCTCTTACCTTCTCTCTCTCTCCCTCTCCTCTCAGTATTTTATTTCTCTCTCTCTCTCTCTCATCTCTCTCACTTACTCACTCTTTTTCTCCCTCTCTTCCCCTCTCTCTTTATCTTTCTCGTTCTCCTCCCCCTCTCTCTGTCTTTCTCTCTCTCTCTCTCTCTCTCTCTCTCTCTCTCTCTCTCTCTCTCTCTCTCTCTCTCTCTCTCTCTTACCTTCTCTCTCTCTCTCCTCTCTGTATTTTATTTCTCTCTATCATCTCTTTCACTTACTCTCTCTTTTTCTCCCTCTCTTCCCCTCTCTCTTTATCTTTTTCTCTCTCCCCCCCCCACTCTCTCTCTCTCTCTCTCTCTCTCTCTCTCTCTCTCTCTCTCTCTCTCTCTCTCTTTTTCTTCATTTCTCACTCTCACTGATGAAGACATATCAAAGATAGACCTTCTTAATCACTCAGATATTAACGAATTATAACTCCTGTTTGTCTTCGCCGCCCCTTCTCCTACCGAGCAGCGCGCTTTATCTTTATGGAGCAGTGCTTCTTGTTTGCTATGTCTGGTTGAATCGGAAGTGTTGTGTGCTTTATGATATCTCTCATCGTTTTTTTCTAAACAGAACCGTTAATTTTTTTTATTATGATAGTGTATGCTTCAGGTACGGTGCTGTAAGGCTCCAGGCGATACGCTGTAGTTCAGCTTCCAGTCACTTTTCTGTTGTCTAAACTCTCAACACTTTGCTACAGTCTGGGCTCCAGGCACTGTTCTCTAGTCCAGGCTCCAGGCACTGTAGTTCAGGCTCCAGACTCTGCAATGTAGTCCAGGCTTCAGGCACTCTATTGTAGCCCAGGCTTTAGGCATTGTACTATCCACCATGCTTAAGCCATTGATCTGTAGACCAGACTCCATGCATTGTACTGCTGTCCAAGCACTGTACTGCAGTCCAAGCTAAAGGCAATGTACTGTAGTCCATGCTTCAGGCACTGCACTGTTGTTCAGGCTTAAGGCACTGTGCTGTAGTCCAAGCTTAAGGCACTGCAGTGCATGTCATGTTTAAGACACTGTACTGTAATCCAGGCTCTAGGCATTGTACTGTAGTCTAGACTCCAGGCCTTGTGCTGTAGTCCAGGCTCCAGGCTCTGTACTGCAGACCATGCTTTAGGCACCGTGCTGTAGTCCAGACTCCACTGTGCTGTAGTACAGGCTCCAGGCACTGGACGGTAGTATGCTTAAGGCACTGTACTATAGTCTAGAATCCAGGACCTGTGCTGTAGTCCAGGCTCCAGGCACTGGACGGTAGTATGCTTAAGGCACTGTACTATAGTCTAGAATCCAGGACCTGTGCTGTAGTCCAGGCTCCAGGCACTGGACGGTAGTATGCTTAAGGCACTGTGCTATAGTCTAGAATCCAGGACCTGTGCTGTAGTCCAGGCTCCAGGCACTGGACGGTAGTATGCTTAAGGCACTGTACTATAGTCTAGAATCCAGGACCTGTGCTGTAGTCCAGGCTCCAGGCACTGGACTGCAAACCATGCTTAAGGCACTGTGCTGAAGTCCAGACTCCACTGTGCTGTAGTTCAGGCTCAACTGTACTGTAGTCCAGACTCCAGGCCCAGTGCTGTAATTTAGGCTTCAGGCACTGCTGTAATCCAGGCTCTCGGCAGTGTGCTACTGTTTTGAATAATAGAGGTCTTGATATAACTAACCTTTTCTTATAATTATTATCAGCTCGTTGTCTAGTGCACTTATTTGTTACTTCACGTCTACCTTATTAAGAACTGTTCACCGCAACTGCACGCCACACTGACGTCGTTTCTCTTGAACAGGAAGGCTAGGTGCAACTTAAGGCAAATTGTGTTAAAGCTTAAAAAGAAAGCGTTGTTTGTTATTTGACAGTTAAACATCCGTGGCACAACCCTTATTCGGTTTAGACTCAACGGCTACATCTCACGGTTTTTAAAAAACAGATATATCAAACCTGTGTTGACCTTCAAGAGTGAAAGCCACACAAAAAGATTATTTTGGTCTTTAATGATGCGTATCGTTAGCCACGCGTGAAATGTCAGACCCGCAGGTCACTGAACAGGAAAAAGTTTTTATTGCGTTCGCGATTCATCATGTAAAGAAATTATTAACTCCTGATAAAACTTTTAAGCCTGGTACATGATAATTCCATGTTGTTGTTGGACATTTTCTAGTTTAAAGCTGTGAGAGGACGACTAAGGGAATTTTTTTGCTTGCTGTATTAGTCTGTAACATTATGTGATAAAGTTCGGGAGCATCTTGTGTGCTTTTCTTTCATTTACATTGTTTTAATTGATTTCCTTTTTTTGGGTGATTCCTTGGTCGGTTCGTTAGTTAACATTATTAGTTAGGGTTTATTTCATTGTTTCTTTTTTTTTTCTTTTTCTTTTTTCCTTTTTTAGTTCCTCTTTTCATTGGTATTTTTTTTTCAAAATAACACTTTTTATACATTCATACACAGATAGATAGAGAGATAGATATTTATATAATAGATACATAGATAGATATATAGATAGATGGACTGATGGAAGAGGAGATAAAAATATGAGAGAAATGGAATATTATAGAGACAAAAAGCTTTAGTATCTTTTCGCTTAAAGAACTAAAAATAACAAAAGAATTTTTTTTATCCCCACAACTTAAAACTCCTCTACCATATTCGGGAATTTAAAAAATCCTCAGATAATTATTACATGTAAATATTCACACTGTATTTTAACTTTAATGTGCCATCCTTAGACTTTATTGGCACAGAAACTCAAACAATTATTTGAATGTTTTCTTGTCTCACGTTGCTGACGTGTTTTATAGAGTTTAAATATTGCGATACATGCATGTCTATTTGTGTAATTAGCTGCACAATTGCTACGACTCTGCTGCCGTGGTCTCGGTCTGTTTGCGTTCGAGATATTTTCTGTGTGCACCAGTTTTCTGTGGAGATACGATGACGAGGCAGGATATATCCTCATGAAAGCAGCCTTCTTACCTTGAACTAAATTGACCGTATAGTATATAATTAAACCGTGCTTCAATATTAACCTTCCTTGTGTAGTGTGGGAAGATCCAGCAAGGCATGTCAATGTCGAAGTTGAATTTTTTGTGTTTGCGATGTCACAGTATGTTGCAGAAAATTTTTCTACGTTTGCAAGAAATACAAGCAGCCTGCGGATACATACAGTAGGAAATCACGCATACAGCAGAGAGAGATAGACATGCACCCATAAAAGCAGTAGATAGAGATAGACAGGCACCCATACAAGCAGTAGACAGAGATAGACAGGCACCCATAAAAGCAGTAGATAGAGATAGACAGGCACCCATACAAGCAGTAGACAGAGATAGACAGGCACCCATACAAGCAGTAGATAGAGATAGACAGGCACCCATACAAGCAGTAGATAGAGATAGACAGGCACCCATACAAGCAGTAGATAGAGATAGACAGGCACCCATACAAGCAGTAGATAGAGATAGACAGGCACCCATAAAAGCAGTAGATAGAGATAGACAGGCACCCATACAAGCAGTAGATAGAGATAGACATGCACCCATACAAGCAGTAGATAGAGATAGACATGCACCCATACAAGCAGTAGATAGAGATAGACATGCACCCATACAAGCAGTAGATAGAGATAGACATGCACCCATACAAGCAGTAGATAGAGATAGACAGGCACCCATAAAAGCAGTAGATAGAGATAGACAGGCACCCATACAAGCAGTAGATAGAGATAGACAGGCACCCATACAAGCAGTAGATAGAGATAGACAGGCACCCATACAAGCAGTAGATAGAGATAGACAGGCACCCATACAAGCAGTAGATAGAGATAGACAGGCACCCATACAAGCAGTAGATAGAGACAGAAAGACGCACAGACAAACAGCAGATAGAGACAAAAAGACACACAGACAACCTATAGATAGAGACAGAAAGACACACAGACAACCTGTAGATAGAGACAGAAAGACACACAGACAATCTGTAGATAGAGACAGAAAGACACACAGACAACCTGTAGATAGAGACAGAAAGACACACAGACAACCTGTAGATAGAGACAGAAAGACACACAGACAACCTGTAGATAGAGACAGAAAGACACACAGACAACCTGTAGTTAGAGATAGAAAGACACACAGACAAGTTGTAGATAGAGACAGAAGGACACACAGACAACCTGTAGTTTGAGATAGAAAGACACACAGACAAGCTGTAGATAGAGACAGAAAGACACACACACACACACAAGCAGCAGATAGAGACAGAAAGACACACAGACAACCTGTACATAGAGATAGAAAGACACACAGACAACCTGTAGATAGAGACAAAAAGACACACAGACAACCTGTACATAGAGATAGAAAGACACACAGACAACCTGTAGATAGAGACAGAAACTGAGAAAGACACACATACAACCTGTAGTTAGAGATAGAAAGACACAGAGACAACCTGTAGATAGAGACAGAAAGACACACACACAAGTAGCAGATAGAGACAGAAATACACACAGATAACCTGTAGATAGAGACAGAAAGACACACAGACAACCTGTAGTTAGAGATTGAAAGACACACAGTCAACCGGTAGATAGAGACACAAAGACACACAGACAACCTGTAGATAGAGACAGAAAGACACACAGACAACCTGTAGATAGAGATAGAAAGACACACAGACAAGCAGCAGAGACAGAAAGGCATACAGGCAAGCGGCAGAGATAGAACGACACACAGACAAGCATCAGATAGAGAGACAGACATACGTGTATCAGTTAGAGACAGAAAGACATCGAGAAAGGCAAACATCCAAATACAGCTGTGGTATTCATAGCGGAAAAGATAAAATGCAATTGTAAACGTTCTGTTTTCAAAGGTCAATAAGGTTGAAATGAATCCATAAAACTTCTCATATAATTATTTATGCGTAACGCATGAGAGCGCCAGCTCATAGCAAGCAATTTGATAATTCTATAACATTTTCTTTAACCTGGAATAGCTCAACCTTGAAAGATGCAACTACAGACATATGCGTTTCCAAGAGATATGCAATCTATACTCCTTTCCATACCTATCACTGAAATAAATATTTATTCTATTTCGTTGGGAAAAGACTGCATTTGTTTTTATTTCAATAATGTTGAAAAGAACTTATTTCTTAAAGCACCGTTAGGTGAATGCCAGTGTATTTTTCCTCATTGTCTTTTTATTTCTCTTTTTATTATGATAAGTTCAGGCAGGGGGATGAATCATTTTAGCTTTACTTGATATTTTTTTACACTGTAAGGCGGTCAGAGAATTTAGTGAACATCAGCCCTCCGAATACAACCAATTTTGTTTTAAAACATTAGAAGAAAATTTAAAAAAAGAAAAACAAGAAAACGACCAAGAACCATCTATTTCCATATTTGTTTTTAATGATGGACAATACTTTTAGATAGACAGGCACTCATACAAGCAAAAGATAGATACCGAAAGGCACTCATAAAGCAGCAGATAGAGACAGAAAGGCACACAGACAAGCATCAGATAGAGACAGAAAGACACACAGACAAGCATCAGATAGAGACAGAAAGACACACAGACAAGCAGCAGATAGAGACAGAAAGACACACAGACAAGCAGCAGATAGAGACAGAAAGACACACAGACAAGCAGGTGAGACATAAAGTGAACATCAGTCCTCCGAATACAAAAAATTTCGTTTTTACAAATTAGAGCAAAATAAAAAAAACAAACAAGCAAACAGGAAAACAATAATGAACCATCTTCTTTTTTCTCATTTCTCTCTAATGTTGGACGATACTTTTAGATTGTTTGATAAGCGTTAGTTCTACCGAGGTGAACAATGAGGACTGTCAAGTGTAGGACTAAATTAGTATAAGCAATGATTGTTTCACCTTGCTGTCCTGAAGTATCTTGGCATCGTTCTATGTTGCGTTGATATATGACCTGGGTTTATAATTTTATGATTTGTAGTATAAAAAGAAATTTCCACTTTGTATTTCTCATGTCGTAGAGAAAGTCTGTAGCAATCAACTTGACATGTTTGACATCATATGGACACGCTTTACTGGTCTTCCTCTTCCTTTTTGGTATGCTGTGCAAGCTGGTCACACAATTAGCAAAACTTAGATGTGTCTTTTAATGTCCTGTTTGTTGTTATTGTTGTTGTTTTTGGATTTTTTATCTTGTTGTCTTTTCTCTGTGAGGTTTCCATTTCTAAAAAAGTCTGGGCTCTTAAAATCATTATGAATAAATGAAGTCATGAGTGTTAGTTAAACATCTTTGTTGAAAATGTCTAAGGATCAAGAAGTGGGAAAGAGGAAAAAAAACGGAAACGTTATTTCAAGTATGTTTGGCTTTTATATTATTATTATTTCTATTCATTTAGATGATAAAGAAACTTACGGTATGATTTAAATATTCCGTTTTGCTGGAAACGTACAACGCAAGATCTTTCCCTTTACGTCATCGATGAAGGACGCGGCCCATGTATCATTCTTCTCTTCCAATTTTTTCCTCAAAATATCGATTATTGATCAATTGACTGTTTATCCTGGTTTCTTCAAACCACAAGCCATGGGCTGCATGGGCTAAGATGAAAGTAAGGGAGAGGGAGGGAAAAAAAACCTTTGAGGAGATGTTTGTTTCTTTGAACCATCAATGAGTAAAGCTGGATTTAAAGCTTTCTCATACGATTTCGCACTCCGAGCAAAAACAATACAGCAGGAGTAAAGGCAGTTAAACGAGACAGATGACCTTCATGACATTACATCACCCGTGTTCATTAGGAATCAAACTTAGAAGTCCATATCGAATTGGTATCCGCTACTTTTGTAGTCTTTAATCTTGATTCAATTGGCACTGACATTTATCTTACAAAATTGACATCGGGATCAGTGGAACTTAATGATTACTCAGATGGCTCAGGGAAGGAGAAATCGGTATTGTAAAATCCAGGCGTAGGTCTAGTTCTTATGTATTTGTAGTCCCTGGTCTAGTTCTTATGTATTTGTAGTCCCTGGTCTAGTTCTTATGTATTTGTAGTCCCTGGTCTAGTTCTTATGTATTTGTAGTCCCTGGTCTAGTTCTTATGTATTTGTAGTCCCTGGTCTAGTTCTAATGTATTTGTAGTCCCTGGTCTAGTTCTTATGTATTTCTAGTCCCTGGTCTAGTTCTAATGTATTTGTAGTCCCAAGTCTAGTTCTAATGTGTTTGTAGTCCCAGGTCTAGTTCTAATGTATTTCTAGTCCCAGGTCTAGTTCTAATGTATCTGTAGTCCCAGGTCTAGTTCTAATGTATTTCTAGTCCCAGGTCTAGTTCTAATGTATTTCTAGTCCCAGGTCTAGATCTAATGTATTTGTAGTCCCAGGTCTAGTTCTAATGTATCTGTAGTCCCAAGTCTAGTTCTAATGTATTTGTAGTCCCTGGTCTAGTTCCAATGTGTTTCTAGTCCCAGGTCTAGTTCTAATGTATTTGTAGTCCCAGGTCTAGTTCTAATGTATTTCTAGTCCCAGTTCTAGTTCTAATGTATTTCTAGTCCCAGGTCTAGTTCTAATGTATTTCTAGTCCCAAGTCTAGTTCTAATGTATTTGTAGTCCCAGGTCTAGTTCTAATGTATTTGTAGTCCCAGGTCTAATTCTAATGTATTTGTAGTCCTAAGTCTAGCTCTAATGTATTTCTAGTCCCAGGTCTAGTTCTTATGTATCTGTAGTCCCAAGTTTAGTTCTAATGTATTTTGAATACCAGTTCTATCTCACCGATGTTAACATTTATTAACCCTTGTTTTGTGGAGAGGACGATTGTGATTCCCCCATACGCAATGGACGAAAAAATAACCAAACCATGTTTGCATTCATCGACCACAAAGGCCTGAGGACGATATTTAATTGATGACAATCTGCTGAGAATCAATTTTTTACAGTAAATTTCAAAAGTATTGACAGTAAAGATGCTGCTTTCTTTAGTCACTACAAGAGCTGCCGGGAAGAGATCAATGGTTTACTTCCTCAGTTTATTGGAGGAAAAAATGGCTACAGCTATCTTCAGGGACTTTTCTATCATCGGCTTTATCCAGAAATCAACGAACCACAGGCTGGGGATGCGGTCGTTGTAGATTTTATTTTCTCTAATGACTGGGAGACAGATGACGTTCAATCAGCTGTTTGTTTTCTTAGAATTACTTTGCGGATGACAGTGAAGTATTGATATGTTTATTTGAGAAAGATAATGGGAAAACCACACCTCTGTCTCTGTGCTAAGCTTGCCTGTTCCTGTGAAAATTCTTCCTACCTCTTTGCGAAGAGGTTGAGAATAGAATATAGGGAGTGTATCCGACCAAAACAATTACCATGATAAATTAATCTTTTAAGACACGGCCCTTTTAATCTTTTCGTAATTCTCTCTTTCTAAGAGTTTGTTATAACTTACTCAACATTGGTCAATTTATCTGATCTAGTTAAAAAACTGACGTAAACTTCTATTTAAAAAAAAGGTATTGTTTATTTTCAAGGAAAATCGAAGCCAAGCCTCTTGAAAGCTTAACGACGGCGACGGAAACTGCATATCGTGAGACAGTTCAATCTACACAAAGGTTCCTCAGACCAGCAGTAACTCGTGTATCTGGAACGACAAGGGTTTGAGTCCTTTAGAAAATGAATGGACTTAAAACATGTCCGTCTCATCCACTGAAGTCTGTCAGGAGAGAGGCCACTTGAACTAAGTGATGCCCGAGCACTGATCTGAACTTGGCGTTATTAGACCATGGCTGTCTGTCCTTGCTTTGCTCCCTTTTGATTTCTTACTCACGGAATTATTTTGAGGAGGGACTAGATCTTTAACTAACTCATATCAAGGTATAAAAAAAACTCCGTGTGTCATGTCAAAAATGTTGCATCATGTGAAAAATCGAAAGATGATTCGATTAGTCAGGACTTGATAGATGAGGAGATAAAATACGATAAACATGCATGTTTCTCATCGTTATTGGCGTTGAATCACTCGGTCTCCTATTATTTTGGTAAGGTCATACCGATCGAAGAACAGTTTTGTCTTTTTTTTTTATTTCACTTGATTTTGGGTTCCAAAGCATTTAGAATAAGTGAGGTGGCTCCTGAATAAGATTCAAAACAGAATTATCGCATACATTATGTTTATTCCCAGGTTGTTAAACTTTTTGTTTACTGCAAGTGATTTTGTACCCTGGCTGTGCTGTCTCTAAAGGGATAGCCATAACGCTACATGAACTTGAACAAAATAAATGGTCTGTAGAGATCAGGACCTTGCATAAAGATCTTGCGCCGTCTCTGCGAAAGATGCTTGTGTGGGAAGTAATAGAAAGCGACGGGCAAGTTGCGTCGGAAGGCTTAGATCTAGCAAGCGGGAAATAAAACCAAAAGTGCACAGTTTTCGACTCAAGGATGTAAAACTTAAGAATTGTCTATTTACATGCTCTGGCTGATTTGGCTTGAATCAGCGGATTTTAAGCTGCATAATTATGTATAACATACATACTAGTTTACTGAATTATTTATGTAATCCAATTTTTACACGAGTTTACTGCTAATGTAAACTGTAGTTTTTATTCTGTTTTTTCGTCAATCAACTCATTTTACTTCTTTTCTGTTTGAGTTTTGAACTTACAATCGATCGACTTTGTTTTTGTCTTTTCAAAAGGTTATTATTTATGAACTTTGGTATTCCCAAAAGTTCATTGAATTTCTCCTTGTATTCCATCTTTTCTTTAAGCAAACTTAATTTCCAGAGAGCTTTCAATTTCTCAGCAAGTTTATCGGAAAGGCTTTCACATGTTATCACCTGAAGTTTGTTACTGGGCGGGTAACTCGGGCTCACAGTAAGTCTCCGCATACTGTTGGTCATGTGGCTTGACAATCGGTTTAAATCAGATGAAGCTTCTAGTTCCTTACGTACGTCTCTCTCTCTCTCTCTCTCTCTCTCTCTCTCTCTCTCTCTCTCTCTCTCTCTCTCTCTCTCTCTCTCTCTCTCTCTCTCTCTCTCTCTCTCTCTCTCTTGCACGTTCCTGGATACGGTCTATGAGTGTTTGTATGTGACTGTTTTATTTTAAATATCATTGTTCCCTCTGCCAAACATATGTGAAGCTCAAAATTAATTTACACACAAGTTTTGCAGTCTGGTATATCGCTCTCGTGGTGAATAGTTGGCTTTTGGGCCAGGAGGTCTGAAGTTCAAATCTTGTTTCAGCTTAGTGTGGTATTGAGTTTCAGGGGCATGTTTTTTTTTACTAACATTTCGTTAAAATCAAGTGTAAAATGAGCCCACGCCCTGTGACTGTTGAAGCAGAGTATCCGTACAAGCCTTGATAAAGTATTTTGCGCATTTAAGCGTTTGAGTTTACAGTTAATCAATGAAGCGAATCAATGTTTCCCTAAAAAATGTGACTTTTTGTCTATGCTATGTTCCGATTTATTTTCAATAAGAAATAATCGTAATATCTTATCCAACTTCATCGTTAGATGGTTTTATCTGAAACATCTGGTCAGATAAAACTTAGAGTCCGTGTGGCTAGGAAACGGTGATTTATAAATTAAGTGATTCAATAGATCGTAACATTGAAGTAATTGAGAGATAACTGCAGGATCCCATCACATACTAGTGGAACTCATCTTTAAGCCGAATAGAGGGATGCGCGGACGAATGTAGGAGACGATGAGCTCAAGGCGGATGTCGAATGTCGAATGACAGCTCACAAGTACACTGAGCATCCGTTGTGTTTTGGTAGTCGTTATAAGAGTGTGCTCTGTTAGTGGTAGTTTAGTGTGGGCCACGGAACATATGAGAGATGTGCCCTGGAATGGAGTCGACAGTTCGCATCATCCTGTTGTTTTTAGGTGAGTTTTAACCTTCTTTCCTATCATTTGATAAAGATAAATTTCTTGATTAAGTTTTTACTAGATTAAGATGTGTTCATAAAGGTTTGGGTAATCTATTCTTTTTGTCCGATTGTTGGACTATATTGGCGAGATATGCGTATGTTTAGGATGAACTGAAGAGGTAGGTTTTCTTAGCTGTTAAACAATTGTGAGGATTATCTATTTCTTTTTAAGTCAGACTAAATTTATTTTCACATTTCGAAGAAAACAAAGTGGTTTTGGAGTAATGATTTTGGAGGTAAGAGGGCAGGTGAAGAATATTCAATGGGAGTAACTTAATATCACCACAAACATACACGCCATATTTAATGAATTTTGTCGGTTTCTTGAGGAAAAGGCCTTTAAAAAAAACAGTTCTAGATAACCCACTGTAAGAGATGATCTCTTTTGTCAAGCCAGTCTGACTTGAAAGCTAAATAAAAAATGTAAATGTCATGTTTCCTTTTTTCCCCTCTCTTTCTCTTTTACCTCTCTTCTCTTTCCTCTCTCTCTCTCTCTCTCTCTCTCTCTCTCTCTCTCTCTCTCTCTCTCTCTCTCTCTCTCTCTCTCTCTCTCTCTCTCTCTCTCTCTCTCTCTCACGATCTGTCTATGCATACCTGTCTATCTTTGGTTATCCGTCCATATGTCTCTGTTTTTCTCCCTTCTATCTATGTGTCTATTCATCTACCTTTCTCATTGTCGGTCTAAGTAAAGGTAATATTTTGCAATAGTTGAAAGCTTCTTTCAGTATAATTATTTGCTGATTGTAGCATTTTCAACAAAGAAAATGTCTCCCTATACTTTTACCTTGCTATCCATCTATCCATCTATTTACTTATCTACCCCTTCTTTCTGTTGCTCTTTCTCTTCAACACTTACTTTCATATAACTTTTCACCAAGTCTATATTTTTTATATAATATACAACAGATTTCAAGTCCTTACCTATTTAAGAAGACCGTATAGAAAACTAGTCCATTTCGCTATGATACAAGACAAAACTCAACTGTGCTGCTCTAGATTATAACCAGAACAGAACGTTAAGTGCTCTGGTTAAGTTTTTTGCCCACTCTTGCCGCAATGATGTTTTTTTCCGAAGCGTTCACAGTGTCACTATTTGCTTAACTCCAGGAATCACAGCTGACACATGCTCAAGCGCTCTCACTAACTTCTGGTCGGGCGTTTCATTCACACAGCCAGTATTGATCCTAAATCAAAATTAAAACAAAATATGTGTTCATAATTTCAATGGTAGGAATTTTCGGTGATGGACAATTTTCAACCGTTGCATTTGGCACGTATCCAATACTCATTGCAGACAGATTTAACCTTGTACCCAAATTCGCATTTTTAGTTGATAAACAAGCTGATTTCCTATATGCGATGCGCATTCAACACTTCTCCGACTAGAATGGCAGAGCCAAAATTATGAATCATCCATATCAACAGTGTGAGCTTCTTGTAGGCTTAAAAAACACCGCAGTGATCAAGCTGAGTTCTCTATCACTCAGCCATCAGCCTCCTGTAAAGAAATACATTTCTTTATAGGGTTGTGTCCCTAAACACATTTAGAGGCGTCTTTTTCGAAAGACGCAGTTCACAGTGAGAGCCGCAAATCTAAAAAAAAAAAAGCTACATTTCATACTTGTAACAAGCCAGTTATCAGCGACACAGGCTACAAGCAATCCTGTTGTCAGTATTAAAGTTGTAGACGGAGGGCTCGTGTGGTGGATTATCGGCTTGACAATGGGCTTAATCCTGGCGTGAGCTGTTCGAGGGTTGGTCGGGGGTCCGCCTATTCTCGGCTTGACGGAGGCCTCATTGTCCCTCCACTTGGACGGGAAATAAGAAATATAATGTTTTACTGTACGCAGTAAAGGCTCGTATTTCAGAGGATTATTAAGGACATTATTTTTAATTAAACGGGTCTTCGCAACCTCTGCGATATATGAATCGTCGCAGAGTCTTCGCGACCTGTGCGATATATGAATCGACGCAGAGTCTTCGTGACCTATGCGATATATGAGTCGACGCAGAGTCTTTGCGACGTGTGCGATATAAGACTCGACGTAGAGTCTTCGCGACCAATGCGATATATGACTCGACGCAGAGTCTTCGCGACGTGTGCGATATAAGACTCGACGTAGAGTCTTCGCGACCTATGCGATATATGAATCGACGCAGAGTCTTTGCGACCTATGCGATATATGACTCGACGTAGAGGAGTCTTCGCGACCTATGCGATATATGAGTCGACGCAGAGTCTTCGCGACCTATGCGATATATGAGTAGACGCACAGTCTTCGCGACGTGTGCGATATATGACTCGACGCAAGATCTTCGTGACGTGTGCGATATATCATGCAGACGTTTCGCGACGTACCGCATGACATCCCGAGAAGTAAGTGATGGAAGGCGTGGCACAAGACAATTTCTGATCTGACAAGGAATGCGTCTCAGGTCAAGTGAGATCCTAACTCTTTAGGTGACTTCCGGTGATGGTAAATCAGACCCAGCATGCACTGTTATTCGCGAGACGAGAGTCTTAACGCCAAGACCCCAAAAACCATTCTGGAAACAAGCCCAAGTGTCCACACGCTGCCAACTTGTTACTCGGTGGACATCAGCATGGGGATCTTTGACAAGCTTAGGAGACATAAGGACTGACGAGACTCCCACAGATGATGGTTGTTTCATGACACTATCTTTTTAGCTTTTCACTCAAGTAATTATTAAATTCATAACCAAGCTAAAACAATCCTTGTACACAGGCTTGCCATTGTTTCTAAGTATGGCTTGACACATTTGCCTCGCACAAAACAAAGATCTGAAATGGTTTGCTTCCTATAATTTTCCTGCACCTCGACATCTCTCCTTTTCTTTTTGTTTTTTCCCTGTGCTCTTGTCTCAACTATCCACGGTCATTTCATTTTTTTCTATTTCTATAATATTTATTTATTGGATCTCTGCTTTGAGAAGTTTTTCCTTGTCTGAGCCACATTTAGGGATGAATATGGAAAAGAGCACGCTGACAACATTTTAAAATACAAAAATTATTATTGTTAATGACAACTTAGCAGCATCAGGTCATTGTTGTCCATTTTACTTATTTATTTTGCTTTCCAAATCCACTTCAACATCCTCTTCAACGCTCATCATAAGGCAATGTATTCTTGCTGGGAATTGAAAGCTTTCCTTTATTGAATCTGTATGATATTTCACTATTAAAAGGATCGATGAGTAGATCGGCAATTTACAAAGCTGACTATTGTCATAGAATTACTCTTCCATATTATCGATGTCAGGTCTTTGTGCGATCTCCTCTTGCCAAATTCATATCAGTTCCTCGGTGAGACCTTTAGTGAATCTAGTTGATCTTTATATCTGGTTCTTCATAATTTTTCTTTCAATACATCTTCCTCTTTCGTGTACTCTATCACAGAAGCTGCGGTGTATACATGTATCATGTCAGTGACCGCAAATTTTCGAAAAAAAATTGTTAAATATTTATCTTTATAAATTGTTTCTTACTTCTTTAAATCTCTTTTTTTTTACATTTCATAATTCAAAACTAATTCAGAGAGGTATTTTATTATATGATATATGATTCGTTGTATTTTTCTGTCTATGTGGTTTCCTATCCGTCTGTCGATATTGACGTGTATCGATTTGTCTATCTAGCTGCATAATTCAAAAGAAAATTTTATTTTATGCCTCTGTCTTCCGGAAGGGTATATTTAATTATATTTCTGTCTATTTATGTCTTTTTTGCGTTAGAATGCTGATAACTTAAGCTTTTTTACTCGAAACATTGACCAACCTATTTATCAAATAGCTTGTTATATTCAAAACTCGTTTCCTTGGTTGTGTTAGCATTGAAATTTTTCTGGCGACTTTTCTTCATTGACGATTTCTTTTTTGTTCAGTAGAATTAGTGGTGTGTGTTGAAAATAGACTGCTGTATCACCTCCAGAATGGATAATCAAAGTTAAGTTTTTCTTGATCAAATT
>JAWDGP010005911.1:305000-452500 GCA_033675545.1 Elysia crispata
TGCAGATTAATGTTTTGTCGATTGTTGTTATTTTGTATAAATTATAATGCAACATCCCTGCGCAATAACTATATGCTGGTAATGCTGCTACAGCCATACACTTCAAGAGTGAGAACGGTGTTAAGACTGGTTTCTGTGACAGACCCTATTCCTGTATTTAACATCTCAATCTGTATTGAAATCATTTCCATTGATATCCTATTGATTATCACCACTATCACCACAAATACCTTTATCGTCCATCCATGTTCACATCCATGAATCTGTGGCATCTTTAACGTTAAACAAGGTTTTCCCGAATCTTGTAACATTCTTAAGACAAAGGATGGGTTTGTAAGAATAAGAGAGCAATGCTTTAACTGTGATTTATTTCATTATTTTTTATAGGTGCGTGTGGTGGCGTTTATAGTTGTACATACAACCGCCAAAAAACTGTATTGTTGTAGGTGGCCTGGATGGCAAGAAAAGTAGCTTCATTGCTTTAGTAATAAATTCTTAAATAAATATATTGCGTTTATATTTGTGTCTTCCTGTTGTACTTGTGTGTGTGCGTCTCTCTCTCTCTCTCTCTCTCTCTCTCTCTCTCTCTCTCTCTCTCTCTCTCTCTCTCTCTCTCTCTCTCTCTCTCTCTCTCTCTCTCTCTCTCTCTGTCTCTGTCTCTCTGTCTGTCTGTCTGTCTGTCTGTCTGTCTGTCTGTCTGTCTGTCTGTCTGTCTCTCTCTCTCTCTCTCTCTCTCTCTCTCTCTCTTTCTTTTTCTCTCCATCAATTTCTATTAGAAATGTCTCAGCCCATTCAATGATTATGTAACAATCGCTTACTGGTTCATTTATTTTTTTTTTTTTTTACATCAGAAACAAATTAAATGACACCATTTTTTTTTATGAAATAATGACCCAAATCCTGTGCATTGCCTCTCCTCAAGATTAGGTATATCCTGACCGATCAAAGAGAGGGAATGCTAGAGAACTTTGGTAACATACGGAAAAAATGATGTATCACATTTGAGTTAAGTTGTGAAAAAACCAGGTAAGGCTGACAATCGGAGGACGGGCGGCCGCATTTTGGCTTAGGGTAATCTGGCAATGTAGTAGGATGTCATCAATTCAGCCCTACTCTTGAATTTGGTGGGGGTCTAAGACTAACTTTGACTATGGTGTGAGGATGTGGCACTCGGTCACTCATAGGCTCTAGTCTGGGCAGAAAGCAGTTGAAATGCTCTCCTGTACCCTCCAGTTAAAGACAAGAAAGTATGTTCCTACACAGAGAATCCAAGAAATAACATCTTAGAAACCACGATTTTGCGAATTAAAATGAAATTTTTGCCTTTGAAGAGCTAAGAGTTCGTTTTAACACCAATGTGATCAAGGCTTAAGAAATAACAATTTTGATTTTGCAATGCCTTATGCTGACTTCTTTTGTGCGTTGTAATTTTCTTCTTTTTTTTTTTTTTTCGCTATGGGACAAAGAGACGAGCAGTGTCCATGACTTTTTTTTTAACTTAAGAAGTTCATAAAGTTGAGGCATTAACAAAGAAAAGCCTTATTACTAGCCATGTCAACATAAAGGAATTTCTACAAAACAAAAGTAATGCAAAAAGTTAAACATCATATTGAAAGTATAAAGAAAACAGAAAATGTTTCTGTCATGTCCTTTTAATTCAGGAAACATAATAAGCATCATTTTCAAAACCAACATTCTCAAATCACGCTCGTCTCCACACATGCCTCAATACCCCAACGTTACACAACAGAATCCACTTAAAACCTACAATCACAGCAAACAATTTGAACTCTCTTTTAGCCATTGGTTTAAATGAAATATTTCAAAAACATTTTACAATCTCCTAGGTTTCTAAAACATTCCTGAAACAGGTTGTTAATAACATTATGTCCTTAAAAATTTCTAACAATAATAATAATAATTTGTGTGGACCCAACTAGTTCCACTTTGGTGATCTCTGATTTGAATGTACACATTATTCACCACACTCTCTAGTGTACATTTATTCACTATGAGTTAATGACAGCCCTCACAGATTGGCTAAGAGACTAACTGATTGAATATTTTCCCTGAGTTCTATCAACTTGAGGTGTGGTCGTAGGAAGCAATAGATAAGTAAAGAATAATGGGACTCATTGTAGGCACCCCAGAGAAGCAACAAGATATTAATTTCAGTGGTAATCTCCAATGTTGTATACTCTGCCTCATTCTTTAACATTAAAAATAAGGTCTTAAAAGACAATTTTTTTTTTATGGAAAAAAAGGCGGGGGGAATCATGTATCACAGGGATAAAAATTAAAGAAAAATAAATTTAAAAAATTTAAAAAATCAGGGAAATATTCCATGTTGCTTTTACACTGTCCTGAAAAATCAAACAATACCGATGAAACAAATTGAGCATGAAAGATGAAGTTTTTTACTTGTCTACTAAAGCTGTACAAGATATTCTGACATTCATCTATTCTTTGTGATAGAGCCTTCATGCTATTTAAAGGACAAGTTTCTAAACAAGAATATCAAAAGCAGGGGCTGCCCCCACCTTAATTTGAGATAAAATCTCCCAAAGACGGGGAGAGAGTTAAGATTATTATGCTCTGTCCCACTTTAATTTGAGATAAAATGTCCCAAAGACGGGGAGAGAGTTAAGATTATTACAAACAATGACAACTTGCCAACATACTGCTCCAAAGGAATGGAGCATTTTTGCCTGCTGCCATCCTCTCTGGATGCTACTGATAACCTTCACGGGTAAGTTACAATCAGTATAACTCATGAAGAGTTCTGGTGTTTCTTAAGCATTTCAATCCAGCAACAATGTTCACATTACCAATAGTAACAGAACAATAGTAAACAAACAACCAGTTAGAGAAATATTCTTGAACAGATCATAATATTTTCATAGAATTGTGATATCGATATGACAAAAATTACAATACTGTTGCTCCTGCTTACGACAGTGAGGATGATGATGCTGACAGTGATGAAAATGGTGGTGATATTGAGATAATGATAAATTAAAACGACATGGGTAAAATGAGTAACGTTTACACAAGATCAATTTTTGTACATGTGTAAAAACTAAAATCGTGGGAGCCCTTTTGAGACAGAATGGAGCATTCTATTCAAATATGAGAATTATTACTTTATTATAATATTACAATTGGTTATACAAGTGCTGGTTTCTCTCTTCTCCTTCCCACAAATTTCTGTCTCTCTCTCTCGCTGTCTTTTTCTCTCACTACCTCTCTTCCACTTCTGTCACTGCCTTCCAAAACATAAAAAAAAAATTCACAAAATAAAAAAAAACTTACAAATATATTTACAATTCACTGTCAACTTCAACAGTTCAAATTTTGTGCTTTCAAAGGCACGATTTTCAAAGTTCTTACATGTATACAAGCATCACACAATTTTTTTACCCTCTCAAAACCAACAATAAATGACTTCGTAAAGCATAAAGTATATTCTTTTACTAGTTGTAGCAGATTCAGCTAAAACACAGGCAGTTCTTTACTTCGATCCATTCAAGTTTTCCCAATTTTTTAAAATTTTTTTTTATTTGTGGGCACTCCCTTTCATATACTATTTTTTTTTTACTAAAATCAGGATTACCGAGTGACTAAGGGGTAGGCTAAAAGATTTCTAACCAATCATTTTGTTCATGTTATTAATCACATTTTCAAGACTTCAGAATTGAGAAGCTCATATATTCAGGGCAGAAGTGGGGGGGGGGGGGGAAGGAGGAGGAAAGCTAGATGCGAGAGCTAGATGTTTTTCTTTACTTTTTTTTTTTTTTACCCACATCAAGGTCTTTCTCAGCTCCTTGTATGACTTGATACCCAACTTTAAAAAATTTATCAGAGGAAAAGTAATAAAGCAATTATTTTTAAATTTGTTTCACTAGTTTTCACGTGTAAAAAGTTTTTCTCAGTCCTTTAAATGACTCCATACCCAACTTTCAAAAGTATATTAGAGGAAAAGTAATTGAGCAATTATTTTTAAATTTGTTTCACTAATTTTTACAGGTTAAAAATTCATGAATATTGGTGGATAAATCAGGTAAGGAGTTGTTTTTTTTTAAACGGATTGTAGTGAACCCACAAATCTCTGAGACAGTTAAATGAACAACAAATTATAACCCACAATTGTGTTCTAAAGATGTTCCATTTAAAAGTCAAAAAAGGAAAGGTCATAAAATATTAAAGTACAATCATTACAAGGCTCTACTCATTAATTAGTTTGGGCACTTCTTTCCATCAATAGTTATGAACCCAATGCATAGGACTTGAGATCAGACTTGTAGAGGAGGTTGTTAATAAAGACAGTGCTAAGCATAATGCAATTTAACCTCAGTACTCCACTCCATTCATTTATGTTGTGGTTTTACACTAATTACAAACCCCTGATAACAAAGAGCAAAAAGAATTGGAATACAGATGGAGCTATCAGTTTTACAAAATACAAAGCAAAAGATGGTAAATTGTGCACATGTAGCAAGCAGTTTAAATCCATAAATCTTGCTTCCGTCTCCTACAAAGCATACAGAATAAGACGATTCGGTAAACTCATTGCACACTTTCATGAGACAGCCTGACTTACCAAAAAACTGTGGCCAGCTAATTTAACATAACTGGATATCTTGAGAGTTGAAAGTACACTACTGGTAAGGTCTGCTCTATGATACAAACCCTGTCTTTCAATAGGAAACAAATCAGAGAATATGGAGACAAATAATTTCAAAAATAGAAGAAAACATTAAAGCTGTAACATTGTAAGGTTTAAGCATCAATTATGCTCATCCACTGTATGCTATGCGCGAGAACTTTTTTTTAATGTTAAGAAAGGAGGAAATAATTCAACAAATTTTAAGTATCTTTCGATAAGTTCTGTGAATGTCCACTCCATGAGGTTGTAAATGCTCTGACGTGAGAAATTAAAAAGAGTAGACACAGGAAGATTTGTTTTCCAAACAGCTTATGATGGGAGACAGAGGATATACAATTGAGATAAAGAAAATAATCCATCACCAATTTAAGCCAAAGCACCCATATGTGAAGCAAGAGAACAAAAAAAGATTATGTTACAGCTAAAGCTGATTTACACTAAAGAAGAAAAGAATAAAAAGCAAATAAGTTAAGTCAACATCTTGAAGATCAGGAAAATCTGAATTCTTGATTATTTCCAAACTCATTAATTTTATCAAACAGTTTGTATCTTTATGTTTTCAAAAAAAAATATCAGATCTAAGAATGACGAACAGATTAATTATTTCAAGTTATTTTTTCATTTTTTATTTCAGGAACCATCGATGTTGGTTACGAAGAAGGCAATGAGCTGCTCCAATTTGAGTAGCAACTGCTTGCTTCCCCTTCACCAAGCCTTGATGGCTACATCCAGTGCAATAATCACTGGTCAATATTTCATTGCTAAATATATGTTGCTATAGGGAAAAAAAACAAAAAGTACATCCCAAACAGCTTTCTGGACAGTTTAAAATAATTGTGTATACGAAATTCAACAGCAAATGCTTGGTTCCTCTCTTTGGACAACATTAAAGGTTTAGTATATGATTTATTGTTTGGTCCTTTCTGTCTGTATCCTGATAATTTAAACTTATGTTAATCAAATAACTAATTCTTATCCCAAACACTTCAAAATATCCAGGCTAAACTGTTTTCTATCAGGAGGGCTAAAAAACGAAAAAAAAATTATACATTTATATAAATGCAGACATTTTTTTCTAAAACTAATTTAGCAATCTTTTCAATAAAAGCAAATAACCAAACATAAGACCTAAACAATAAATCCCTCAACAAAATTTCCAAATTATATAACGTTACTAAATCACTTATCCCTGTTCATAGGAAGCAAATTAAAATGAACAAACGAAAAAAACAAGAGCTACAGCTTTTTATCAGACACATTTTCTGCTCATTTCCCTTAACATCGATTCCATAATTTGGGGGGGGGAGGTGTTTTGTTTCAATTCTGAATTCTCCTATTTGGTTTGACATCACAAACAGACTTAATAAATAAATTTTACTTCATTATCAACTGACTTTAGTGCAGACTTATAATGAAGATGATGATGATGATGATGTCAATGGTGATGACAACTAGCTTCCTGAGAATTGACACAAGGGCTTTTAAACATGGGTGGTACAGGAACTCAATCCAGACCACAAGTTGACCAAGATTTATTAAATTTATACGAAACAAGGGTCACTAAATATAAGCATACCATAGATCATGAGCAAAAAAAAGGTAAAACTAAACATTGCAGTTTTGACATAAAACTGGTAGTTCCCTAAGAGTCTAGGACTTTTTCAATCTGATGAATCTGAAGTTTTTCATACTACTGATCCTGTTAAGCTTGTAGCACTTGTAGCAGAATACTCCATTTAGTGATGGTTGCATTTATTTTCATCATTACTTGTTGTAGACATCAGTTAAACAGTTCCTTAAAAAATCCTAGATTTTAGGCAAGGAAAACAGCAATATGAACCTTTTACAACAAAAATCGTTGCTAAACTTATCGCAGTTGGTGTACATGTATGCAAATCATCACAGCACAAAATTGAGCTGAAATCTACCTTAGGGATTGTACACTCTTGTCTACCCAGTATACTTTTTTGATGGACATAAAGTGGAGAAATTTATATTTTGGTCTTGACTACACCTCCACAAACACACACTCACACACACTGACAAGAGGAAGGCAATGACAATGGGTCTAGCCGGGACTGTCTAAACAAAAAAGGCACTGAAGAGTTCACCAACAGAAACAGAGAGGTTGCAAAGCAGATGAAAGGGAATCAATTCATCTGGGCTTGAGAGTGTTAGATTATGCATGACATCTTTTATTACATTCATTTTTACTAGTGCTAAATCAGAACATATGGGGAAAACTTAACAGCAACACACACACACATCAAAAGAATGGCTTGAGCGATAAGTGCTGATCACCTTTCAAATTCAAACTAGCTTCTGTGCTTTAAGAATGCCCTTCAGAGGTCTTAAATTATAATATATGTTCACTTTTCACATGCGCACAAATTAGTTTTTATACAAAATGAATGGAACATCGGTTTATAGAAAGACTGTTTTGCAATCAAACATGAGGATAAAAAGTGGCAAAAATTACAAACATCAAATCCTTATAATGGAGGTAGCAAAGCATTGTATTGTTAGCCAGTCAATCATAAGATTGCTTCTCTATTAAATTAAAGCTCTTTCACTAATTTTTTAAACAAGATTCTCTCAGAAATGGTTGAGCTCAAAAGATGAGACCCAGACTGATCTATTTCTATTTATTTCTTATTAAGAGAAAGTGTTTCAAAGATGCCAAATTCAGTCTGAGTAGAGGTCAGAGACGATGCTATACATTTCACATACTATCACCTGCTTTTTATATGTCTTAGCACAGTGCATTACCCAGAATGTTCTGGAAACCAGACACACTGCTAATGCTTTATGCGGCTTGATAAAATGTAAGTACACATTGATATTCAATGTGTGTTTCAATCAAGAATCAGAAGTTTGTTAGTTTCATTTAAAGTAAAAGTCGAATTATCCTAGTTTGAATAATAACAATACAAGCAGTCAAATTCAGTTACCTTTTTCCTTCTGTGCTTGAAAAGTTGTGATGAATGGAAAAAGTTTTCCGTAATATTAGTGTCTGTGCTGCTAAATGATCTATGCTGCAACAAAGTATTACTTCCATGCTTAGGATCTTTTTCAAATTTTGCAAAGTTGTTTTTTCTTTATATACCTATGGACTAGAATCTCATTAACTCACCATCATGCTTCATGCTTCACATAAAGACCAATCGTACTATGATTTTGAGTTGAAAATATAAATCTAATTGACAAGTATTTCTTGAGAATCTTTGCAGCATTTACAAGTAAGAGAGGTCAGTTCTAAATCACCTTCTTTTTCATCCTAAGTGACAACAGATTCAATCTTGAAACCGTCATTTTTTTTTTAATTAAGCGCAATGTCTAAAAAATATAACTACAAGAAAAAAAAAATACACACACACAAGAAATGTAAACAAAACAAGGAGAAAGAAATTCTCAAATGCTGATAAAGGCGTATTTTGTGAACAAATTAAAACAAGGATTTGTGCAAATTTCATCCACAGCAAATATTGTCTTTTTTTTCTTCGTGTCTAGTAACACCTTCATAAAATTCCTTTTCCTAGACTAAATAAGTTTAACCATTCTGTTTATCAACGGTGTGAATTTTAAAAGCTGCATGAATTATTTCAATTATAGAGAATTTACCTTGTTTACCAATGTTGATCTTTTTCTATCTTTAAAAGAACTTTTTAAAGTTTAGCCCAAAAACCAAACTCATGACAGTTTCATAATAAAAATCAATCTATTTCATCAAAATAAAAGACGTCATCAATCTTCCTTTCACAGGTGCAATAAACTTAGCAACATATTTTCAAAGAAAAAAAATTCAGCAGAGCAATAAAGACCAGGAACATTATTTCAAAGGGCTGAATTCTACCCTTAGCTTGCTATGCAGAATCTAAATCTTGAATCCACAAGAATTTGAAAAATAAATATATCATACAAAGTTAAAAAATTGTATACAATCTCTACTTGATTAGTGACCTCTGTTTTAGTATGATAGCTCAGTTCAAGGCTGTATTTAAATGGGTTTTAACAGTCATATATTGTTTCTAGCTCTAATAACTCATTTTTCTGTCTTCTTATTTGATCACAATATCTTGAAAACAGTGGAGTATTTGTGTTAAAAGAGAGTATGCTTATCTTCTATATTGTTTCCTCTTCTTTACTATAACTGAAAGTACCTGCATCACATCAACTAAAATATCCTTGGCTTTCCATGAACTTCGATGAATTGATAAAAAATCTCATACTCGTTATTTTTTTTCTTTAACATGCCTACGTCAAACTAATAATTGCTTCATATTTCTGCTGCCTGCAATTTTCCTAGGAGCCATTGTAGCACTTGATGGATTGTTGGTGTAAGCTATTTTAATAGGTCACTAATGCTTTATATAACTTTTATACATGTGGGCTAATCCACAATTAGAGTGCCTTTCTACTGGTCAGAATTTGTAAATGATAGCCAAATATTTTAGAAGCAAAATCATCTCACTGTTCCTTCAAATTGCTTCTTTTCTGACATCCAATCAATTTCAAATGATCTTGGCATATATCCTCCCTCTGCTCAACAACTCATTGAATACTTTCAAGCTCTCCCGCAGCATTCTTCCTGTTGGGGTCAGAGTGCACTGTGAAGCCGAGAATGCTGCCATCTACCTTTTGCATCTTCTGCTTCTTCTTACGATTCTTCCCCTTGCTGCTAGCTGAGCTACTGCCTCCTTCACCCCCATCCCCACCTCCTGTAGAATTGTTGCTTGGGCGAATCTGGATGTGTGGGTTGACAGCAGGAGCTGGTCCCCAGATACTGTCCTGAAAGGAAAATCATTGCAATGGGATTTATTTAAGTTTATAGAAATAACTTTTCACAATTATAGAAACTAGTTATGCAGTTATGACTTAGAAATAGACAACATTTTTTAAATAAACCGCAATCACTACAACATGAAATGTCTTAAGATTCTTCATTGAGATCTTCGGCAGAATAAGCTTTAGGCAAGATAAACAACTTAATGTCGTCACCAACTGCTGAATTCAATTTTACTTTGATATAATTATTATTCAGGCTATGCTAGAAGACAAAAGACATTTGTTTCTTTGTTTTTGAATAAAAATAACAAAATCTTATGAAAATTTCTGGAATCCCATAATAAGATTTTAGAGGTAGGGGGCCAAGCTAAGGATTTGGGTGGAAGGAGTAAATCCTGTAATGCATTGGACAGGCATTTTGAATAAAAGAAAATAATTGTTCTCGACTAAAAATAAATAATTTGGTATAAAGCTGTATCTGTTTATAATAGCAATATGTTTTCTTTCTAAAGGCTTTAATTGTCTGCAAATTTTGCCTTAAATTATGCTCATCTAGTAGAGTTTTCCAGGCTATCTACTTTGAATTTATTATTACTGAACATTTAATGTAATATAATATAATCATTCTCACCTCCTCCTGCTGCTTCTCCAGTCTTGCTTGATTGCGAGATCTGTTCCTTTTTTCAACAAACTTTTTGGCAAAGTCTCTGGACTCTTTTGTATCCCCCAAGTAAGAGACCATGTAATCCCGCACCTGGTACAAAGATCGATTCAAAGATAAACCCAGGACACAATAAATCTTGTGTGCACTGTGATTTCCCTTGTAAGAGTGCAACTTCAGACAAAAACACACTATTAATTACAACGTTTGTATAAACTATGTGACTAAAAAAATACAGATTGTGTATAATGGCCATGTAGCCAGAATAGAGTAGTGTTCTGTATCCCTCTTTTTCTTTGTAAGTTTGCCTTTCAAGATTATTTTGGCTACATGGCAAGATTACTTCCAAAAAAATATTGGTCATAGGTCTTAAAATCACTGTATATTCATACAATTGCTGATAAATCTACATTTCCTGAAGACTGAGAAACTTTATCCTACAATACTTTTCATAAAGAATCTATTCTTCATGACACTGTCAAAACAACAAAAAAAATACTTGAGATTAATTTTGAGCACATGAAATATCCTAATTTCAACTTGGCATTGCTATAATGTAACTTATTGATGTGGGTTGAAATTATTTATCGGATAATTTCTTATTTATTTTGGCAGGGTTATCTAAAACTCAAGACAAAATCATGGCCATCTTTTATCTGGAATTCCACATTTATCTGGCAATTTGGCACCTCTGCATTTACAAAAGCAAATTATAATATGAAAGAAAAACTTTAAAAATTATAACAACATGAAACACTCACATCATCTGGACTGTCCACCTCCACGATGAAAGACACAAATGTAGGCACTAAGAGAGATAAAAATCATTAGAACGATAAATGCAATGCACTCAATACTTATCACAAAACACATTTTCAATGTTCTAACAGAAGATATTTAGCACTGCATAGAAGGCTTTCTTCTTATAACTCCTTTAGATGCTTTATTTGCATACGCAGACCTGCCAATTTTCAGAAAATAGAATCAGGGACACCCTACTGCGGACGTGTCTAATGCTGCGGTGAACTACTGCATAGGTGGTCTAAGCAAACAGAACATATGATATAATTTAACTAAAAATTTGTATTCTTATACATGTTGCTAGGAAATTATAGGCATTATAGGAACATTTTTTTCTTGATTTTTTCACCAATTTTCCCCAAAATTGAAATCCGGGACTGTCCTGTATAATTAGGGATTATTGGCATGTCTGCATACGCAATACCTCATTGTTTTTAGTGATGTGATGAGTCCAGGTTATGAAATGAAGAAAAGAATTTCAAATGTATGGTTTATTTGAAGTAAACAATGTTTACCCACTATTTCCTTAAATGTACCTAAAAACTTGGTGACCAATTCAATGTCTTTTTTTTTTCTCTGTAATTCTTTCTTTGTCTTTCAAAAAAAAATTAAAGCTCCACAACAAAGATATGTATGCGAGTGTACTCACCACTCTTTTTTTTTTTGGCCACTAAAGCTAAACAATTATTGCCTGTAATTTCAAACATCTCAAACAAATAAGAGAGAACAAAATGGTGGCATGTGAGCAGTGAGCATAGGGCATACCATCAATTTGTGCAGCGAAGCGAGAAACCCTATCAGTGACCCACTGGCTAAAATCATCCTGCTGCCTGGTTTGAAAGAGCTTCTGTACCGTTTCCTGTAAAATTCATACACACAGAAAATTGATGTAGAGGCCTTGGTGACAGCAGGACAGAATTATGCATCCTTTAAATATCTTTCTTCTTGGTTTCTGGTGTGGTTTTCCTGGGTTTATCATTGCCTACACTTAAACTGCTTTGAATTTGTGCGGCAGATGTCAGAAGCTGGAATGTATTTTAAACAAATGATTTCGACATGAAACCTAATCATAGTATTATGATTATTTCAGGCAGTTTTTATTATTGAGACAATGCATTTTTTCCAAACATCAAAACCATCTATTGTGAAATTTGTGCCATCTGGCTCATTTCTGAGTAAAAGGCAATTTACTTCTTAAAATGTTCTGCTTAAAGCAATGCTTAAAACTAAGTCAGCATGATTTGGTTATTAAAAGCAAAAAAACATAATTAATTGATGGATGATTATTTCACAAATAAATTGAAACTTCCAATAAGTTCCATTGGAAAAATCAATGCAATCATTGTCAGTGTTTTTCAAAATTTGATTCACATATTATGTTGGACATCTATATCCTTACAGGCATATTTCAGCACCACAAAGATAAAGCTAGAGCCCCTTCATTTAATTAGTAAATCGTTTACTTTATGTTATTTCTTTGTTCAATAATAAAACTTCTCTGAATTTTTTTTTGCAAGTTTGTTTTGTACTTTTCAGAATACTCTATAGCGATACTTTTGGTTTGACCTGAGGTTATAGCCTGTGAGTTTAGCACCGAATCATATACCTCTTCTTTTTTATTCTTGGAGCCACCAGTTTTGCCAGGCTTGCTATTGGTCTTTGCTGCCGGTTTCTTGTTCTGCTGAGATGGATTTCTCAGGGCTGGAAATTCTCCACTACAGAGATGTATAATGGACAATTATATGGCAAATTATACAAACCACCTCTACAACTCAAATGATAATAAAGTTATAAGTATTCAAAGAATATATTATGACCTTAAAAAAAATAAGGTAACTTTAATTATTTTAATAAAAACTTCTTTTCAAATTCTTCAGAGATTTTAAATGCCTCTTTTTGAGCAATACATGTATTGAAACCAGACGTAATTAGGCAGTCATCACATTATTATTTTTTTTTATTAGAATAATAGCAATTGAATTGATACATTTCTCTTCCTCTTAAAATTACATATTCAGAGGAGTATAAACCTATTTTCATCGTTTACAAGCTCAAATGCTTTGCTCTTGAAACCCACAGTTTAAATATGATAAAAGTGATATGCAACTTGAGACAAAGTGCGCAAACTATTTACTTAGATATATTTACTGCTGTAACAAAAATCAATTAAAACCTTTTCTTTTGAGTATGTCTGGTAGGTATAGAGAGAAGTATCAGTTTAATTTCTGTAACTGCTGCAACAACACTTGTATTCACCTCTCCTTCGCCCCTTGTTGCCTACGCTGTGGCTGAATAACAGGAGGCTGGTCCCAAATTCCACCTCCGCCAAGTGTTGCTGATGAATCCCAGACCTGCTGGTGGTGAACGAATGAACTGCTGCTGCCAGGCCAGCCAGAGGTAGGCGGACCAGCCGCCCAGGTTGAACCAGTGGACAAGGACAGCTGCAGGGAAACCACAATACCAAGTTTGCAACATATTATAAGAAATGCAAAACAGTCAATCATGGCTGAAAACAAGAATAATTGTGTCCGTAAATCTTGATACTAATAAAAAATTTAACACACAGCTAACCATGATAAAAAGGCTTCATTACCTTTGACTGATAGGTTACGGTAGCTGGCTTGTCTTTCTGGTTTTTCTTCATGTTTTCATGTTCCTGTTGTTGAATATCCAGTAAAGATGGACCTCTGTTGGTCACTCCCTGAGACCTGCATAAAAAGAGCAGTATTAGTCAAGTCAAATAAAATTATCCGTATAGTTCTTTGCTGATAGGATAAGTATTTTTGGCAAGTTTTGTTTTATCATTTGGCACTTAGACTGGGTTTGGATACATAAAGGAAAAAGATTGGATTTGGCTATCTGGTGACAATTTCACAAATAAGGGATCAGTAAATTGTGGGAATTAAATGCTGCACTTCCAATGACATCATAATTTTAAATCAGTGTTCTCAAATATTTAGAATGCACTGCAAAGGAAAGGCAATATTATCTATTTCTTAAAAAAAAAAAAGAACAAGGAATAAAAAAGTATGAAGGCAAATACTTTTGATTGAGACAGTTTTGCAAAGATTTCATAACATTTTGTTAAAAAAAAAGAATCATATATGTCTGCAACAAAAGAATTGTTTTCATGTTGACCTGGATGTCTTACACTGCAAGTAATTTTTTTTTAATTTTTTTTTTTACCAAACAAGTACTAACCGTTTGAGCCAGCTTTCCTTTATAAGTTAAGTCTTATATGCTATGTGCAATATCACTTTTGTTACCACTGTTAAATAATACAAGATTTATTTCTGTAGCACCCTCAATAGGAGGGTTTAAGCTTTTTACAAAAAACATATTATCAATCATAGGCATAACAATTTACTTCAGAGACAGGTTGTGTAATCAGTATATAACTATTGTGCTAAAAGGCAAAAAAATTTAAAAAGGAATTAATATGAGTTAGGTGTAAATTGGTATTGTATTTTTTTTGTTGCTGTTGTACTTAAATCTCATGTGGTGGTAATGTGGGGCTTGCAAGTATTTTTTTATACATTCCACCTCCCTGTCAATGGATAAAAGGCATTTTATAAGAAAATTTTTATGGTTTGTTTTTAGTTATGAAGAGTATTTATGTTTAGTTCTTCATTTAATAATGATTCCATAATAGTGCTTCTAATATGGATCTACATATGTATGTCCTCAAGAGTGAGTCAAGAATTGAATGCTTCCCACATGGTTTTCCTTTCCATCAATCTTAGAGGTTTACATTTAACTTGAGTTAATGTTTATTTTTTAATAATCTGCAAATTTAACTCACTCATTGATTCAACAGTGCATAAAGTGTTAATACTAGGTAGCAGTAAGGAGAATATTTTCAATTTAGATTATAACATTTTCAGGTAACTCTACTTACGCATGTGATGCCCATGACTTCTGCTGGTGCTGCTGGTTTTGGATAAAAGCTTGTTCCTGCATTCTTTGCATTTCTTGTTGCTGCTGTTAAAGAGATAACACAAAGCTCATATATTGGAGGGAAATTTTTTTGGAAACTAAAAAGTGTCTTATGAGATGCAGGATACCCAGTAAAAATTTAACAACTTACGTTTGAAAATTCAAATGTTTGCTCCTGAAAATTTCTCTTAACACTTTAATTCTTGAAATATAAGCTCACATTGTTATGAAACTTTCTTATTATATTTGTAGACGAGCAAAAAAAAACAAAAAAAGATAATTAATGAAACCAAGTGCTTTGAAGGGACAAAGAAGGAAAGGTACATAGAGTTATTTCAGGAACAAAAAAAAAAATAAGAAATTTAAAAGTTTGCTTCTCGTCTTCATTCAGTTTGTTCCTTACCCTTTGAAGTCTCTCTTGCTCCTTACGAGCTTCCTCCTCTTGAATCTCAGTGAGGGAGCGTGATTGTGTGGGTCCCCCCTGCTGGCCCTGCTGGTTGGCCCAGTTACTGTGAGCAGGAAGCTGAAGAGAGAATAGCATCTTTATTCCTGACTTGTTTATTAGTCATCATGGATTCTTCAAAAAAAAACTCTCTCCTTTCAACTCTCCTTCCTCTCACTCCCCTTTCATTATTGATTAATGAGAAGCTCCAGATAAATGACATTGTTTGTACAGGTTACTCTCCATGCCCCACTGATAACATAAAATCAAGGCAAAAAGGCTTTGACTTGCAAAGAAAATGAGTGCCATATGAGAATGGCAGTTTCATGTCTGTCTTTACCATTTCCTGTTTTTATGTTTTTTCATTTGCCACACCATTTTTTGGTCTTGAAATAGATTTATGTTTGTGACTGCTGCTGCTATACTTTCAGTTTCATTATAAATCAACTCTATTTTTTTATCCCTAGAACTATCTTTTATGGTATGACTGCCTCTTTATATCTACAAATTTGCCTGTGTTACAGTATTTATCCCAGTGAAAACAATTCAGTAAATACGAATTTGAATATCATTCACATATATTTGTCCAGCTTTGCCTAAGAATCACATGCATTGAATCACATCAGCAACAGGACTGGTAAATACACTATTTATTCATAGTTTGCTTATTTCAAAAATATTCAACACAGCAATTTGATCAGACCTAATGAAATGCATGTAGGAACATAAATTCAAAAAAATATTTGTCAAAAGAGCTGCAACTCTTCTATCTGAAAATATATCTTCATAGAATTTTTTACATAATATGCACTTTTGAGATTGAGATGCTCCAAAATGCATAACTTTAAATATAACACAATTTGAATGTTATGTGAGGAACTTGCAACGTACTTTCTAAAATATGTATCAACTCTACCCTTCTTTTGATTTCTTACTGAAGATTATTCAGGCCTACAGAGTGCCAGAAAAACTCAAGATGGGCACATAGTGAATAGCTTTCTAGCTAAGTAAAAAAGAGTTAACAGCAACCACTGATATAACTCAGCGCTCAGTGAAGCAAGTTAATCATCACTGCTCACCTTCCCATCCCTAGCCAATCTAGAGAGGTTAAAAATTGCAAAGAAAATCCTATCAGCTTACTTGCATATTGGCTAATTGCTCTCGCTGGGCTTGCTGCAGCTTTCTCAGGGATTCCTGTTGTCTCTGTAACTCTATTTGCTGGACATGATGAAAAAGAGAAGTCTAATTGAAGCAGTAATTTAACCGGCTTTTATTTGTAAAGACTGGCATAGATTATTTATTATGAAATCTATATAATCTAGTGTTTATATACAATATAAATTGGTACAAAAAATAATAACACTATGATAGTCCTCAATTCACAGGAGACGAGAAATGAATGTGCTTGGAGATTCTAAAATACAAAGTGCTCAATGAATATAATCGTTGTTATTATTATTATTATTATGAGAGTCTGTAAACTGGATATAGTTTTTAAAGTCAAGTATCTCTCCCAATCACTGCGATGTTTAAGGTCCAACACAATTGTAATACTTACTTGTCTTCTCTGAGCCTCTAATCTGTCTTTCTCTGCTGAAGCTTCCTTCTGTAACCTCTCTTCCTCTTCTCTCTCTTGTTGTTGTTGTAATTCTGCCTGAAGGCGCAGCTCTTGCTCAAGTTGCAACTGTCTCAGTCTCTCCTCTTCTTCCTCCTGCTTTTTTAACCTAAACAAAAAAAAAAAATAAAAATAATTGAAATAATGTAGGAGGGGGGATGTTAATACTTATTTATATCTTGCAATGAGCTAAATAAGTTGCATGCTACTGAAGTCAAATTAAGAGAAGTGATTTGAAACTTGAAAGAATGCTGATTGTAGAGCTGCTCTTTGGTGAAAACTGTATGCAATTATATTTGTCTGAATACATCTTTATCTCTTGAAACAATGAGAAACAGTTTCTAACATCCTAAGACATTAGGATTAAATGATATTTTTTTTTTCTTCTTCTGCCCAAAGCTACTTTCATTAATTTGAAAAAATAAAAATTCTGCTAATTTTCAGTAAAAGCATGCCTGCTTTTCAAAATTAAGTTATTTCTTGTCATTTTTTTTTTTTTTTTTTTTTTTTTTTTTGAAAATCGAAAATTTCAAACAAATGCTATTCCACTAAGTTCCAGACATCATCTTGATACTTCAGCCAATGAATGATCACCTATACATCAATTTTTGCATACAGAAAACATCTTACCTCATTTCTTCCTGCCTCTTTTGTTCCTCAAGCAGTCTCTTCTTTTCCTCGTCCCTTCTTTTCTTCTCCTCTTGCTTCCTTAGCTCTTTCTCTCTCTTTCTCTCTTCTTCCTGCCTCTTTCTATCTTCCTCTTGTCTCCTTCTCTCTGCCTCCTGTTGTTCCCTCCTTTGTTTCTCAATTTCTTTTTGGATCCTTTCATCTTCCTGACGTCTTGCTTCTTCTTCAAGTCTTTTTGCTTCCTCACGTTTCTAGATGAACAAAAAAGTACCAGTATTGATTGTTTATAGATTATGACTCAGAGATGTAATCAGAAATCTGTCAAAACAGGTATGGACAATCCTTCACTGCAGACGTGAACTGTAGACCTGCTTACAATATCAATGACCTGAAATGGCCTGAGTGTATTAGACACTGTCTCCAGTGTAACACACTTTCTACCCATACCATAATAATATTTTTAAGACAAGTTATACTACTCACCATCAAATCTATCTGTTTTTGTCTCTCCAACTCCTCCTTCTCTTTCCTCACAAGCTCCCTCTGCTGTTCCAGCTCCTCTTGCTGCCTGCGCAATTCCTCCTGTTTCCTTTCCAGTTCTTCCTGCCGCAACATTTCTTCCTCTTTCAGCCTTTCTTCTTCTCGCAGCCTTTCCTCCTCTCTCTGTTGCTGTAAAATTATATGCAAATGTGGAAAACATATTTTAAAAAATGTATTACGATCTAGATATTACTTTGGACAATTATGAATTTAAAAAAAAAGGATTTAGAATATATATGGCGTAAATTTCAAATGGATGAAATTCTCAAAACACCAAACTAAGTCTTGGAAAGTAACTGTTTTTATTTTTTTTTTAAAGATAAATCACGTTCTTCTAGCTTTTTCAGCTCGTTAACTCGATTTAACTAATATCTTGGCCTTCAGGTCTTGTTATAAATATTCATACCTGTTGTCCTCCAATTCCTTTTCACACATTTTAAAAATGTACCACCAAACATACTTGAAAGGGTGAAGGCTGTTACATGAAGGATACATTTTTGCAGATGGTTGTGTTTTAGCTGAATGTAACTCATCTACATTTACTTGGGCTTTATAACTGCATTGTGTAGGTTGAGAAGATTTTGTAAATTTTTGTGAGTAAATGTACCAGCCCAAATTTTCTTACCAGAAAGGTTGGAAATAAATGTTTTTAAGCTCGGGACAAAAGCAATGATGGGTGTGTGGAGAGCTTGGTGACATCCCTTTAGAGTGAGCATTTTCATGATAAAGTAGCAGGACACCTATGGCTGAAGCATTTTGTATTTGATTCCTCTTAATTTTCCAAAGAATAGGCACACTAAAATTTCTGAAATTTGCTCCCACTAAAGATATCAATATATAGTTTTACATATTTTCAAGTAATTTTTTGTTCTACCTAAAACTAAATTCCTGCTACAGACAAAATATAGTTTTTGTTTGTAGATTCTCATATTATATTTTTTTAAATTATGGCCTTCATATTTCGCAATTAATAAAATAACTGAAAAGATTACAAATCAAAACATAAAATGTAAAAAAGTAGACATTTGTAAAGTTAAAAACTCCAAGTATAAACCTGCTTAATTTCATATTAACTGTATGTCAGTCACTAAATTTTAAGGGATAAAAAATTGAGGTATTCAGCACAGGTAACTTCCATATTTAATGAGGAGGATGAAGTATAATATACAGTCAAATATGGGTTCCTCAAATATTTGGAAAATTTTTGTATGTTCGAGAAAGCTGTGTTCCATAATTCAAGGGCAATAATCAAATTTAATCAGAATCAGTATTGGAGATAATATTTTGCGCAATAGGAGTTGTCTTTTATAACTCACCCTCTTCATTTGTTCCAGCTGCGTCTTGTAGGCTGAAGACAAACTTTCACTGTTTACATCAACATCCCACAGCGATGTTGGCTGCGTGGGCTGGGGTTGAGTTGGCATGTGAGACCACACACCTGAAATGAGACAAGCATACATGAGATGACAATAGACCAGACCAGGCATAGAGTGGGATATTGACTCAAGTGTTTTTTAGTATTCTGTTAAAACGTATTTTTTTCCTTCAATGAAGGCTAAAAAATAATGACCATCAAATTTATCACGATAAAGTTATTTGCAAGTCAAAAAGAGGATTCATATCTTTAGTAATGCTACTTCAAAGCAAATCTAGGCAGCTTATGTTGTTAAACCATAGATGCCTTACAAAATTAATGTGGTTACGAGAAGTATTATATGAAGTTCACAAGTTTTACTTGCAGTCTTGAGAGATTTGAAAAGATGGACTTCTAGTCTATAATTTACAAGACTGAAATAATTTGTGAGAGATAAAGATTTTTTTTTTAATTTGCGTGAATTATAAACTACTATTTTTATCCATATTTTACATCACTGCCACAATTTGTGAGATACTGAAAAGGTCCAAAAAAGATATGGATTATCAAAAACCATCTTCCGTTAACAACACAGAAAAAATTTTCAAACCTATTACTACTAAGTTTTTGACACATTGAGCTCTTCTTTGAAGCAAATTTCACCAGCAAAAAAGTTAAAAAAAAGAAAAGAAAAGAAATTAGGAAATTTTTATTCCCTATCTTATGATATTTAGTTAAATGTAAATTATCACTCCACTTTCAGCAGCCCACACAAGACATATGAATAGTACACAATAACTTACTCTGAGTGAGTTGTTGCTGCTGTGAGACATTACCCCACACAGAGAGGCTTTCCTCCCCACTAGGCATATTGCTGTGGTTGTGGCTTGCTGATGTCGAGGATATGGAGGAGGATGCAGCAGCAGCAGCAGCTAAGGCTGTGTGTGAGAGACCTGCAGTGCTTGCAGGTTGGGACGGGGGAAAAATCTTGGGGATTCTGTCTTCACCAGGCAAAACACTGTAAAAATTCAACAAAAAATCTTTTAGTAATTTTCATGATAAAAAGGATTATTAAAATAAATGGCACATTAACAGCTAAAGAGTAAATATTAGAATTCATGTTTCTCTTTTCAAAGGTAAACGAAGAGTCATGAAATTTAAAGGTAAAGATATTTTATCTAAAAAAAAAAAAACTCTGAAGACTACTTAGTTTTGGACACTGCTTTATCAAATTTCAATCTCTAAAACACTGACTGACCAAAATGCATAATAAAACAATCTAAACCACAAAAAAACATGGTTCATAATATATGAAATTTGTGATATATTTGATATGAAAGTCTATTAGATGAACCATCCTACAAATAAAAGTATGCTACACTCTCTAATCAATTATAGTAATAATTACTGGAAAATAAGAAGAGATAGTGCAGTGCATAAGAAATTTGAAGCAGAGAAGAAAGCTCATTTCTAGCCACAGAATGGATAGTCTTGGGTGTGATATACAATGTTTTGGCCCAATTTTCCCTTAAAACCATAGAGAGACTAATTGACATTCTACACCAAAAAAAAAAACAAAAACAAAAACTGCCAAAGCTTTCATTTTGAACAATTGCAGAAATAAAAGAAAAGACTAATGCAGGATGATTACCAAGAGATCTCAATTACCTGGTAGAATGTGTGCCTTGCTGCTGCTGCTGCTGTTGTTGCTGTTGTAACTGCTGTTGTAAGATCAACTGCTGTTGCTGAATGTGCTGCATTTGCTGCAAGAGCAGCGGGTTGGCTTGCATCATGACTTGCATAGAGAGTTGCTGCTGTTGCTCCGGTGGAAGGGACTGAAAATTGTCCTGTTCCTGCTGGAGCTGCTGCAGGGTCTGCATTTGCATTTGCCTATTAGTAAGTGGGGAAGTGAGATGGGAAGAGGTGAAAAGAGACAGTGAGGATGGATAGGGAGAGTTTGTACACAGAGAAAGAGGTTGAGAACACGACTGCATTCTTAATTTATATTGATAACAAACTAGTCAGTTTAGAAAGAAAAGAAAGCAAAGGCACCTGAAAATGCTAAAAAGCTATTTCAAAAGACTAAAAAAAATTAAAAAGGAAAGAGTAAGATTTAGCTTTTTGCATTTCACTTTTCTTTTATGACGAAATTATAGCGCAAGAAACTGCTTTGCTATGTCATTGCGGCCCAAAATTGATGATTTTTTTTTTTTGAAGGAAAGAGGGGGGCAGTTTATTGTGCTTTGCATACAAAAGACAAACCTTACAACTTTTTTTAACAAAAAAAAAAAAAACTGAACATCCTGGGAGTTTAGAAAAAAAAAAAAGAAGTTAGCTCACCTCATGAGGAATGTCTGCTTGAGATATTCCTGCTGTAGCAGCATCATCTGCTGAAGTAATGAATCTTGCACAGGGTTCACTATTGATGGCATCGACATAGAGGGAAGGACAGAGGGGTTCATCAAGGACGGAGCTGACTGAGACACACTGCTGCTGCTGACAACATTCAGGGGATTCACTTGGTTTACAGCTGAAGATGAGCTGGCTAGGCTGGGAGATTGAAGATTATCAGCTGGCAAAGGCAAGCTGGTGGACTGGTGATGAGAAAAAAAAGGAGATAAGGGAGACTCTAGCCTCTGAAAACACCCAAAAGTAAAATAAATAATAAAAAAAAAAAAAAAAAAACTCACTAAAATTACACTCTTGGGTGTTTTCAAGGCCACTACTCAGTTCATTTTTTCCCCTTTGAAGCTGTATAATAGACTTACAATTAAGGGAGGTAATGGAGTCCCTGGCAAGAACGGCACCCTCCCATATCGCTTGATGAGCTCTCCTGCAGAGCAAAGACAATGCACAAAATAAAGTGAAGAGCTAAAATCAGTTTCTACAGTCGACTTAAAACTTGAGATACATGACAGTGGAGAAAAGTACTCGTGAAATCAAAATGAACAGAAATTAGGACATAGCCATAACTGCTTTTCAATTTTTCTCTTGTAAATGTTATTGTTTTAGGGTGCTCCTTTTTTTTCTTCATGTAAAAAATAGGAAACAGAGAGAATCAGGAAAGAAAAATGGATGAGTTCAAGGGATCATTGTTCAATCTAGTCCTGTTTGTATGTCATGCTTTAACTTAGGCTGGGCAAAGAAATCTGGAACTTACCTAGTTGTTTAAATGAATCATCACAGCCTCTCTTTACTACAAGACTCATTGTAAAATAGCCAGCACTAAACCATTGAGCCATCTCATCGTTTGTGAATGGACCTGAGGAAAAATTCATTTCAAATTTCAGAGAAGGATTATATAGAAACCTACACGTTTAATCATCTCATATTGACAGGGTGTCCAGCAATATCTCAACCTAAAATTTCCTACCTTCTCCAAAAATTTCCTACCTAGGTTTTGAAAGAAAATCCAAAGTCGGTTTCCACTGCGCGAGGATAATCAACAGAGAATTTGCAGGGACATGTTTAATAATATAAATGATGATTTTAACAGAGCACCTATGCAATTTAACGTTTTTAAAGCGGGAAATAAATATAAGTTACCACACCTGCCGGTCTCAAATCAGCCTTAGATTAATGCCAACCTTCCTTCACCCTCAGAGTAATTTTTGACACACGCCCCCCTCCCTTGCCCTTGAAATAAAACAAAATGTGATTGTGCTCAGAGCCAGGATTTTCTTTTCTTATTGATTTAGTTGTTTTTTTTTTCTGAGCTCAGACTAAGATGTTGAATAACCTGTAGCTCTTCTACAGCTGTGTTCCCCAAATGTTATTGCTTTCTGTGTCTTACTGGCTCGACTGAGGCACCATAAAGGTTTACTCATCAGAGTATACATAAAGGCTTATATTCTAGCTTACATACTGAGCACTGGCCTCCTTATATTTATCTTTATATGATCAATATCGATTAGGTCTAAAACTTCTCACTAGGCTCCAACCGGTCGTGTATATAAAAAAAAATTGGCAAAAGATAACTATCTAACATTTAGATCTAGATTTATAATTATTTGCTTTGGAGTTTAAATCACCCACGATATTTATAGTCTCGTGTCATGTCATGCCAGGCTTTGATCATAAAATCTAGATCTACAATTACCCTAGATCTAGATCTAGCTCCAGTTAGGATTATCATCGATCTCAAAACATGTAGGCCCTGGAGCTACTCGACTCCCCGGGCCTCCCCCCCCCCTCTCTCTCTCCCCATTTCCCTGTAAAAAAGCCGTATTAGGTTTTATCAGATGAAGATAAGAAATAAGAATGATCCTTCTTTGAAAACAACGGCTAGGTCTGGGTGTGAAGATGGAGAGAACGAAACTTTTAGGACGAAAGTACGTGAAAGTAAAAAATTCGTTGGCACCGATAACTTGGATGGTACAACTGCAATACAAATCTCGATATTCGATTTGAAAAGTTAATAACAAGACATACACGATATCAATATATTATATCGTCCAGTTTTATACTTTCGCATGGGTCGATAGTTGATACTGGATGACGGAAAATATTAATAATGTAATCGTCCTAGAATAAAATTTTCACTATTTCTTTTTCCGTAAAAATTTATTTTAAATAGGCTAAACCTTACAGGATCACATGAATGTCCAAAATATACTAAATTCCGTTCACTTATGGAAAATTCTCTTTTATTTATAAATTTATAACTAATAGTTACAAAATTCTAGATTTAGTTAAAAATAGAGCTAAACTAGACCGAGATTAGTATTATGAACAGTTTTCTAGGATTAATTTAAATTTATATCTAGATCTAAATCTCAAAGTAGGCCCAAGTAATTATGGATTCTAGAATCACGTCTTTAAAAGACCTGGAAAAGCGCTATTTATCTTGATGATATTAAGCTAGATATTTTCCACATGGAATTCTGTTGGTTGAATGAGATCAGGATGAAATGACAGTACATTGTCTCGAAAATTCATGTGCAATTTACGTGGACATGCCCGACTCATGAACTATCAATGGGAAATATGAGATTGAGAAGCTTGATCTAACTCCCGGCAAATAGTTCTTTATTCGCTTCTAATCTATGGTATCCGTTACGTTGCTCGTTTACTATAGGCGGAAAGCGCTCCAGTTGCCACAAGAAGAGAACTAACAAGTAGAGCACAAAAAAAAAAGGCAACGTTGAACGGTGGATCTCATTAGAAGCGGCACAAAGAGTGCTCCGCTATTGAACACGGCTTGCTCAACTAAACGCCGGACAATCGCATTTAATTTAATATCGATAACTAATTTAAACTTGAATACCGTAAAAAGCGAAATATTGGGGAAAAAAATAAGTGTTCGATAATACAGTATCGAACCACAAGGCAAAACGGTGAGAATTAAGAGGGCTAAATCGAGACCGTGACGTAAGGCCCTAAAGGTCAAGCTCGCTTGCCGTAATTTTGACGAATCGCTAGTTGGCATAAAAAATTACGGCGAAACCGTATTGATGGCAGGTCTGACTATTATTTGTTTTTCCTCCATTTTTCCGACCTCAATGGTTGATTTCCTACCATTTCCGACTCTTCCGACCTGACAATCAAATTTCCAACTTTTATCCGACTTTTCCGACTTGCTGGACACCCTGATTGATTATAAAGAGCAAAATATTTTTATATGCAAGAAACAAAAATGTTCAAGATGAACAAGTTGACAAGTTCACTAAACATATAAAGGTAAGAGATTTATGAAATTTTAAGTCAACATTAAAACTAGGGCATGAAATGTTGGGGGATAATTCAACAAGGTACCATTGCCTCCATATTAGAGTTTTACAAGGATAACAGGCTGAAATAAGCTTGGAAAGTATGTTACTTTTTAAGTACAAAGATACTTTGAAGAAAAAGTTTCACATCATACCGAATAAGAAATGTGAAAATTAATCCTTTGTATCTTTCAGAAAAGAGCTTCTTGATGTTCTTTTCTTAACAAGGCCAAACTTTGATTGATATTATCTCTCTTTAGGAAGGTTGTGATGTTCATTTTATTTATCATCGCCAAAGGAGACTAGCATGTGACCATTTTGCAGACTTTCTGGTTTAACAAAGATTTTCTAGCACTATACCACCACCACACCATATACTTCAAGCACAGAAAATTTTAACCATGCTTACCTTGAATCTCCCCTTGTGGGTCTTTATAAAACCATTTATTGGCATGCTCGTGGGTGAGAGGAAGAGCTTCACGAGAGACATCCCTTGGCTGTCTGTCTTTTTCCTAAACACAATTACATAGAAGAATGAAACTAAAACTAGACTGTAATCCATACCAATGAGACAGCTTGGAATTTTTCAAAAACCTAAGTGCAGAACAGATCAAACCATACCAGTACAAATAAAAAGTTCAGGTGAAGAGTTGAATATAAGAAACCATTATTATCACTCTTCCTGTCAATTGTATTTAGTAGGAATAAAACAGACTAAAAGTAATCCCACACTCTAGATCCAATCTTGTCAACAACTTCTCTTATTCAGGTCATATAGGATGTTGATGTTATTCAGAACAGTGTATAATTCTAAACTTCTCAAGGGTAATTATTTGAAGCAAAAGTTGATATTTTAGATCTGTTGATTTTAAAAACAGTTTAAAAGCAGGAATAAAAAGACTGTGTGAGCACACCTATTCCACCTTTTTCTATAATAAGGTGCTAATTGCCATGTAGACATATACAGTTTATCTATAATGAGCTAGATCAGTTATAATAAATAACTCTTAATCCTGGGTTATTTTACTAATAAAAAAACTAAGTGTAACTCACTCTGGAAAATGCAAACCCCATTACTTGCTAAAAAGCATACTAAGTCATAAACAGATTTTAGTCTTCCATCAATAATCTTCACAAATTTGCATTAAAAATTTTGAACCACAAAGCATAAACAGATTAATATTGCCTTCAATGATATCCACTATCGACAATGAATTGACATTTTTTCCCCCTCTTGCACTTACAGCATCGAAAGTCATTTGTGCAACAAGATTTTGCAGAGATTTTTCCACATGAGCAAAAGCAGGATCTATCGGAGTCCGAGAAGTGATTGACAGTCCTTCCTGTTGGTTCTGGAGATGCAATTGGGGATGTTGCAGCTCTGGTTCTGTAGTAGCCGTTGTCAGCATCGCAGTGGTAGCATCTGTGACTGAAGTTGTGGAGAAGGACAAGGGAGATGGTGATATGTGGCTCAAAGACAGGTGTTTCTGCTGCCCACCATCATTTGGGGATGAAGACACAAGTGGCGCTTGGCTGTACTGACCTGGGGGAGCACTATCTCTGTCTTCCTCCTCTCGATGGGGAAAAGCAAACCCTGAGTCTCCCTCCCCTTCAGAGGTGGATAAAAAAGAGAGAGAAAATAACAACTTACAGTCAAAAAAAAAAAAATGCAGAGTGTGTGATGACCAGTTTGTGCTGGTTGAGATAAAATTACATTAGATCTATGATGACCTGAAAATTGTGCAGGCTTAGATACAAGCTTCTTTTTCAGATATGTACATTTTTTAAAAAGTTATGCTTAAAACAAACAGAACAAACCATTTTTATTTCATCTAAGAAAACGTTTTTTCAGAGTATAGTGTTCTCCTTGGAATGAGAAACCAAGAATGCGCTCAACCTTCTAACTTCAAATTGGCAGCAGTATAAAGAATGCAAAAACAACAATCTGACTGTACAGAGAAATTATGATTTTTCTAGTAGTTCAAAGAACCTCCTGATGTTTTTAAAAACAACAAAACAACAGGCAAAAAAAATGTTCAAAGGGCACCATAATTAAGTCCACACTGGTGTCAAAATGTAAATCTTCAAAGCATGAAATGTTTTACCCTTGCTTAAGCAACTCTGATTGTCAGCAGCAGAAATCGATGATTCATTGAGCGATACTTTTTTCTCCTGGCCACTTAGATCTTCATTATCCCCCTGACCAGCACTGATCTCATCACCAGCTCCACCATGACTGCCACCATTGCGAGCATTGGGAGGAATGTACTTTCTACCACTATGTCCTTTATCCCCACTATTGTTTGAAAGAGAAATGTCCGATCCCTCATGGCTGCCATGAGATATATGAGATGAAGTGCCTGTTCCCCTCTTTCGCTGTGGATAAAAAGAACAAAGTATGTTGTTTTGTTGACTCAAAATCAATATTTGGTCAATCAGGAACATTTAAAAAATGTTATAGAATTTCTTAATGAACCTTGCTCACATAAGAGCTTAATCAAAGGTTGTCAAAACATAAATTATATTTTCATTCACGCTCTGAAAGACATTCAAATTTTATTATTTAGCTCCTTGCATGGACTCAAAATATCTTCAGTGTTATTTTGATCTCAGTTTTTATATAAGGTAAATTACTTAGCAGAGAATAAGAAAATGCTCTTCTTACTAACAGCAAAAGCAAAAATATTAAAAATATTAAGCTAATATTTATTACCAGAGCAGTGTCATCAACAGAACCCAATCTAGTCCTATATTCTAGATGTCTTTCATCGCAAAAAGTCACTTTAAAAAAAAATTCACGATTTCTTTTCAATGAAAGAATAAGCAATTAAGCCTGCTAATTCGAGATTTTGAATCTAGAGAATTCATCCCTTCCCTCCCCCATCTCCCAAGAGAAAGCTCATATAGTCCCAAATAATGAGAAAAACATGGAAAAAGAGGAAGATCAAACGTCAGGGCTGAGAATGGTCAGACAAGAAAAAGTCTGAAAATACCAGCCAAAGAGCCGAAGGCGCGAGATTCACCTAGGGGGGTCCAGAGGCATGCCCCCCCCAGAAAATTTTGAAAAATTGCGTTAAAATTAAGTCATTTAGGCCCCTCTGGCACTGAACTTCCCTTAATTATTGTGTTTGATTTTTCTGTTGAAGTTTAACATTTTCCTTGTGTTTCGTGAGCCTTCAAAGCCGTAAGTCCACGACTTGCGTAACTCAACTCCTTGTCACACACACACTACACCACGATACTCCTTTTTTCCTTAACTTTCTAATAAACTCCCCCAGACGCCGACCATTAGCGGTTTTGTCACACCATTCCCATTGCCATGGGTTCACAATATCGCCGTCATCGCAAGCTTCTCCTCTACTAACAATGTCTTGACGCCTCGCCATTGTGACGTTCACGCGCAAACGGTTGTGGAAAGACTGAGATAAGTTGCGCCAAGCTTTGGCAAAAACAAAGAGAAATTCGGCCAATATCGATCGATATTTTCAAAACCGATTAAGAAAGTACAGTAATAACAACAATAGATTATCATTAAATGGTATTGATGTTAATCTCGATAATTCCACTTGATCAATACCATCGAACTCTTCTGTGTTGGTTGGTTTATGTTTCCGGAAACCAGCTTCGAAATAGAAAAGAAGGCTTCGGAATTTTTGTGTTGTTTTAATTTTTTTTTTTTTTTTTTTTGGGCGGACGCGATCTTCGTTAGGCGGATGGAAATGACAAGTTGGGCGGAAATCCGCCTTTAGACGGAGAATTCTCAGCCCTGAAAGGTAATCATACATTTTTGTTACCACTCAATAATTTTACATAGAAGACTGTATATTGAAGGTTCATTAACTGCAGAAAATATTTCTCCCACTATAAATTTTTCAATGTAAAAAAAAATGGAAATCTGATAGTGAACCAATTAGCAAAAAAATTACAGAGTATGCAATTTGATTTTTTTTTTTTAATTATTATTTTCAAAGGGAAAACAGTGGCTGAAGCAAAGCCCAAAATTAACAACAAAAGAAATGATTCTTAGCTGAACCTTTGTCCCACTCACATCTTTGGTTGAGACAAAAGCACCACTAGAGTCAAATGTTCCAGGATCATCTCCAACATCATCTTCCACCCACTCTGGCACATCACCTGTGAAATATTAGATCCTTCAGTCTCACTCTTTATGAGTGCAACATTAAGGTTGGTCCCAGCGTAGCTCTGTAGCATCTGGCCCAGCTCGCACTGGACATGCTTGGTGTGTTTTTGGACAATGTGAAAGAGGCCATCTGACAAGTCTGTGAGCAGGCTGGGCTTAGACAAGCAACAGAGCGACACTGCGCAGCAGGTACACAGAATTTAGCATGTTCATTTGCACTGTGCAAGCTAGGCAGATGCTACAGAGCTACCCTAGGACCCACCTAAAGGTCAAGGGTCAGTTTCATTTTGATTAAATCTAAAACTAAAAAAACAAAAAAAACCATTGAAGATAAAATTAAAACTATGAAAAAAAAATTTGAAGACACAGGCCCTACATGTAGAAGTAGTGATGAACATCAAGCTAAGCCGATTCCATTTCCATTAAGAGCGTGTAGGGTTTTTAACCTTTCACCCATTCTAAGGCCCACTCACAACATAGAAACAGCATTTAAACAAGATCTGTACAAAGAAACTCAATCTGACATTACAATTAATGTATTGAACTAGATATAGACTATTTGCTTTGGTTCCTTCTCATAAAAAGAATTGTTTTAGTGAGATGAAGGGGGTAGGGGGGTTGGCCAAGGTGAGCTCTGAAAAGCTTACAGACTTGTTCCAAAATTTACCAAACATTCTTAACAATTTAAATATCAGGTTTCAGATTAAATGGTATGACTCATTTGTTTCTCAATTACCATCGTTATCATGAGATTCACTGATTCTTCGAGGCCCTCGCATGTCTTGGTCATACCCACGGCGAGGTGGTGGCAGTCTTCTCTCTCCCTCAAACCCACCATGGTCTCTAGGCTCCCTCCAGTCTCGTCTTGGCTGCGATCCTGGTGATGGTCAAAAGATGATTTTGAGAGATGGGAAAATCATAAATAGGGTAAAATGGATTGCTATTCTTTTAGTAACCTGGCTTTCAAGACAAAATAAAATAAATACAATATAAATAAGCTGGAAATTCCTTTTTTCAACTTAACGTAGCACTCTGTCTAGCTTTAAATGAAACTATTGAAAGAAAAAGAAATTTGGAAGGCAGTACTTTAAAGAAAAATTAAAAAAAAAAAATAAAAAACATGTAGGTCACCTTTACTATCTAGACCTCTGTACTCAAGAGGTAAGACCCTGATGGTGACCACATAATTATTGTAGCACAAAGTGTATTACTGCTCTTGTTGAAGATATCTCTGACAAAGAGGACAAAATATAATCTCAATGTCAAAGATTTGTTGATTATATGGACATCTGTGACCTTCGTGCATGAGCAAGTAGTCCTAGACTATAGGCTGCTTAAAACTTCAACGGCTAAAAATATTGGTAGAAACACAGTTTGCCAAAAGAAAGGAACAAAGAAGGAAGAAATCAATGACTAATTCTGTGGGGATAAAATGAATTTCCTTGCTCTATAAAAAAAAGCCAAAATGCAAGAAACCACAAACAAGGATTAAAAAGTTTGAGAGTCTATAATTTGTTTAAATTAGCATTACAATGAAAGAAATAAAGTCTACTCAGGGTTTAGAGAAGGAAATTCAAGTTTTTATTATCTTCAAACCAAGATTAGGGTTTGGGGATATATCCCATGGGTAGAGATTGCCCTTTCATCAATATGTTTGGTTAAGGCTCAAAAACCTATTCAAGCATATTAAATAGTTCTTCTACTCACCCCATCTTGGGTTTGGGTCTCGAGCACTTCTCCAGCTGCCCTCCTCCTCCTCATCATCCTCCTGTCTCTTGTCCCGCCAGTTGTTATCACTGGCTGAGCGGGAGTACTCCCGTTTGGTATTCCCACCAGAGCCTTCTTCGTAGCCTCTTGAATAACTTCGTTCTAATTTCCTGCCTCTGCATAGAAAAGACAGTTTGATTCATGATATACAAAAATACATGATGAACTAAGAACCAAACTTCATAAAAATTATTTTCTTTTCTTGTGATAGTAATGAAATCAAATAATTTAATAAGGTTACCAAAATCTTGTGCTATGAAACACTTTTTACTTGAACCAAAATGCATTCAACAATAGAATTTTAATTCAAACCATTGCAACTGATACAAGGATTTTCTTACTTACACTTGTTCCCAACCATCTTGTGATGATCGATGATATCCTACGTCACCATTTTCTGATCTTGGAACGTAGCCCTCCCCCCGACCACGTCCTGATTTCAAAGAGGTATATATAAAGAATAAAAAATATTTAAAACCTCAATGTCACTAATATTATAAAATAATAGACTCCCAACTATTAATATCCTTATAAGTAACAAAATTTAAGTTTTTGTCCAAATCTCATTTAGCCCTGGTTGCAGAAATGAAAATATATGTCACAAAAGACCAAAGCCGACAGGAAATTTTTCCTCTTAGACCATATTTTGTAACAACATTGTGACAATGACTTGTTTATATGAACAATGTGAGAATTAATCTTTTACCTTAAAACACAAAATTATTTATTCGAGACCCATAAAATCTGATGTAAGATATTATAAATATTCTTTTGCATCTAGTAGTGGATATAGAAACTTGGAAATAAAAAGTGGGTTTTATGGCATGGAGCGAGAGCATGAAACGAATCAGGTATGCCCATGTGTCAAAACTGATTTTTGGTGGATGTTAGCTTATGATGAGTGACTTTGTTATATAAATTAGGTATATCCTCACCTCTCCCCCTGCCTCGGTCAACTGTGCCCCCACCACGAGAGACTCGTAAAGTAGGAGCAGAGCCACGACCTGCAGCCCGGAGAACCCCAGTACTGTTGAACCCTTGTGAAATAAGGCGCTGAGGAGGGAACAAAAAAAATCCATCAATATCCATAAAAGCATTGAGAAAAAGTAAAATCTTCTCAGATAGTCTCATTGCATCTTGATGAGGAGAAGGGGGAAATTTCTCTTGATGGAAGTAACATGTTATAAATAAAGATAAGGACCTCAAAGTACACTTTTCAAGTTTGTTTTTTTTAAAGCCTGCAAAATGTCATATAACCTTTTCTTTCTATGCGATGCAAAACCGATTTATATGTCATAGTAATGATATTTATTATTTTTCTTGTAATTTAAATACCAAGGTAGAAGATGTGATACAAAAAAAAATTTAATCTCAGCATTTAATGTTGTCAAGAAAAGTGTTATGGGAAGGCAATAAAATAATTTTGAAAGTCTTTTTTTTTTAATTAAAAGGTTACCAATAGCATCTCACAGCAATTAAAAACATAATTTTTAGTAGGCAGTGTTATTCTATTCACACGATGAAGCTACACTTCTAACCTGTTCATCTTCTGTGAGAGGCATCATTGTTATGGGTTTCTGAATATCTTTGGAGAAAATTGGCAGGTGTTTCCGGACCTGGTCGGGGGGAGGGCTATTTAAATTCCACAGGCTGAGCATCTCTTCTCGCCCATAGCGATAGTCTGCTAGCTTGAATTTGGTACCTACAGTCGGGGAGTGGGGCTGGGATGTACCTGCCCCTCCATCGGACAAGTCACGCAGCCTGATAATCAATGCAAATTAAATAACATTTCTTACAGTTTTAGAATCATGACTACAAAAGGAATTTCTTCTTATGGTATATTTTGTTAAAGAAGATAAAAATTCCAATTGCCATTTAGAGACTGCAAAGGTGAATGAAATAAAATAGGAGCTTAATGCAAAGCATTATGTAGATAAGCAATTAGTCACTGATTCTATTGAACAACTCATACAAAACAGAAAACACCCAACAGACTTTGTGTAAGAAAACAAATTTACGTTTCATCAGGGAATAAAAGACAATTCAATTTGTATTATATGTGTGAAGCCACTAAAAATATCAATTTATTTTTCTCAACACTTTTTCGAATGAAGTTAGTCAAGGATCTACTCATTTACTTTTCTACAGTATCAGAACTCTAATGCCCCATAAAGGAAGACATTTAAATTAAAGTTCAAGATGGCTGTTGATTTCGAGATAAAATATTTTAAACAAAACTGGAAAATATTCACTTAACTTGACAAAGGATTACGTTTTATGCAATCAAAAGTTTATTTTCTATAGCATAATTTGCAAATTATAGATCCGCTAACTTTTAAAAGCATATTGTAAAACATTCTTGTAGGGTATCTCACTGACCATGAAGGGCATAGAATACATACACAAATATATATGGCATTATTTTGTAGTTGAATTTTTGATTGATCATGATGTGAATATTGCATAATTATCAAGTAGTGCAAGAGATCTCTAAAAGTATTACCATGGGAGTAGTGAGGTAAATATGACTCTACCTAAAAATTTGGCTCCTTTAGACAAAAGAGAAGACTTTAATTATAACCACTGCTTTAAAAATTTGAATTTCTTACATTTGAGTCTTTAAATACTAGTCTAAAGGTATGTAAAACATGTGGGAGTGCTGTGCTGAATTCCAGGATTTAACATAAACATACCCAATCCTCCATTAATTTAACTGTCTATTGCTTAAGAGCTTACCCAAGAATTTGAAAGTAAAGAAAAGTTTATTTTAATAGTCAATTTCAGTAATCAATCAAATGTCCAACTCTAAAGTGAAAAATAAAAATTACCACTGTGGACCAAATTTGAGTGCCATTTTTATCTCGAGATGAAATGCACTTCCGATAAGTTCTGTTGAATTATACACTTGATTTTGAGGATTGAAAACACTGAAAAAAAAAATATAATGAAATTAGCAATGACTAGTACCATAGTTCAGTGGAAGGGATAAAAGCTACTAACAACACCTCTAAAGTGATCTTCTAGATCAATATGCTTCTTTCCAAAATTGGTTATCTTAATAAAAATGGAAGTGTAGAGAGCAAATTGTATAGCAAGTATAACTATAGGGGTCTGTGTTCCCTTTTTATATTACAACATATGGGTTGTTTAATTCACTCAGCACTGGCTCTTATCTAGAGAAATGCCACTGGCCTTTATGAGATAATTTTAAAAAAATCACATTTCAAAAAAGTCATTCACATAAATACACAAAATTTGCTGTGTATGTAGCTATTTATCTTAACAGCATTGTACGCAAATTTAGTAATAAAGGAATGATAAGGTTTTTTTTTTTTTTAGTTTTCTAGTAACACACTCATTGCGGAAAAAAAAAAAAATTCCACACTCTGTAACAATACTGATACACATAATTTTTATGAATAAAAAGGAAAGAAAATGTACTTATTCGAATTTGTAAAATACAAGAGTCAGACAACAAAGAGGGGAAGTTGGAGAATACACTCATTCATATTTTAGATATATCTAAGGTCAGATCTAGCTCTTTTCTAGAAGCCTAGATCTACATCTCGCTCTTGTACAAATCTAAATCTAGATTTCGTCTAGATCTAACCTTTTATAATAGCCAAACAAAGGCTAGGTCAAATCTAGATAAGCATCCAAATAAATGTGAAAAAGAGAGCAGTTTCCCTTTGCTATAAACTTGATTTGGAATAAGAAAAGTTGGTTTCAAAATAATATAGGAGTCCAAATTTAAAACCGAGTATTCTCGGTTTTTGTATGCAATTGCAGTAATAGGGGAGCCGAGTATACTTGGTATTCATGCTAAGCGAGTTAACTCCTACTAAGACTTACATAAACAATTTACATTTAAGGACTATAATCATCTATCATTAGAGGTCGTCCACCTCTGCATTTGATTTCAAAAGAGAAATTCGGTGCACTTTTCATTTCGTCATCCAAGAGCTTGATTTAATGATAGAAACTCTCAGTCTCATATACATCAATTATTACTTCCCAGCAGCCAATGTTGAGCTGTAAATAACTTTCTGAGTGAATGAAAAAAAAAAGCATTTTCATTGAAGCACTAATAAAGTATTTGATTTAAATAGACCTGTACAGCGTAGCTGTTTGCAGGGCTTTTGCTAGTTTAGCACACTGAGATAGGAACTGGACACAAATTTTTTTAATTAACTATTGAAACTGACCAATGCAAGTAGAATAGGTAGAAGTATCGCTCCCTCCCCACCCGTCCAATTAAGTTAAAACAAAAGTCGATTGCAAACAGAGACATGTTCTTGTTACATGGTTAGCTCACTTTTTTCTACACTCAGAGTAAGGGGTTTGAATGATCTGTGTTGTAACTTATCTACAGCTATGTCCACTGATGATTAATGCTTTCTGTATTTTCCTAGCTCAATTGAGCTAGGCTTCATAGGGGTTACTCATCTCCTTATCTTTATCTTTTCTCCAGACATTTGAGTTGAATGTGATAAATATTGATTAGGTCTAGAAGTTCTCACTAGGTTCCACCAGTGGCCAGGCTGTGTAAAAAAAGATAACAATAATCCAATGCTTAGATCTACATTTATCACTATTTGCTTTAGGATGAACATCGCACATTAAAATTATCGTTTAATGTCATGTCTGGTTTCGATTATACTTCTTAATTGATGTTGACAATTGACTACATTTATATAATGTGTCCTGAAAATACAAAAACCTGTCTAGTCGTAACTATCAATGAAGAAATAAGATAATCCTTTGTTGCAGATAAGAACCTGGTTTTTATGTGAAGATGGCAAGATCAATGTTTTTCAGACCAATGAACAATAAAGTAAACAACTTGATGGCCCCAATATCTTGGATGGTTTTAACATTATTAACTCACTCAGCACTGTCTCCTATCTCAAAAAATGCTCCCTGCTACTGGCCTTTTTCAGGTAATTTTCAAAGATCATATTTCAAAAAAGTTATTCATGTACATCCACAAAATTCGCTTTGTTTGTAGATATCTATCTTTCCTGCATCCCACACAAGTTTAGTAATGAAGGAACAATTATTTTTTTTTCTATAAATTTTCTTGTGTCATGCCCATTCCGAAAAAAAAAAAATACTGATATGCATAATTTTGATGAACATTAAAAAGGAAAGAAAATGTGCATGATCGAACTTGTAAAATACAACAATCAGACCAGAAAGAAGAGAGGTAGGAGAATACACTCATTCATATTTTACACATCCAGGGCAGGATCTAAATCTCGGTCTTGAACAGATCTAGATCTAGTCTATAGAGATCTAACCTTTTAAATAGCCAAACAAAGGCTAGGTTAGATCCAAACAAATGTGAAAACAAGGGTGGTTTTCCTTTAGCTAAAAACTTGATTTAGACTATAAGAAGTTGGTTTGGAAAGCAAAATAGGCGTCCAGAGTTAAAACCAAATATTCTCAGTGTGTGTATGCAACTGAAGTAATAGGCCAGCTAAGCATTCTTGGTATTCATGCTGAGTGAGTTAATACAAATCTCAATACTGAATTTGAATATAAATAATAAATAAAAACGAACGATATTCATATTATAACTCCCAGTTTTGTTTCTTTGCACTAGGGTGATCCTCATGATGGAAAAATTAATTAATTTTCGTAGAATTATCTTTTCTCTTCACTTTTTCTTTTTCCCTAAAACTCCATTGCACAAAGCCAGTTCAACCTTATGGATAAAAGTTTCTACCGGGCACAAGGACAGGATTTCTGGAGGATCATATGCATGTTCAAAATATACAGAATACTATTAATTTACGGACGATTCTCATCTTTGAATACAAGATTTTTCTCAACAACAGTTTGGGGCAGGGCTCACAGAAGGAGCATCCGCTGTGTTCATACAATACATAGTGTTGCTTTGCATAATTAGCACACTCAAACTCAAAGAGCTCCAGTTCTGTCTTTAAAGTAGGGCAGATTTTCCCACAAGATTTACTTATCAAAATGATCTAGCTAGTATTATCATCCTCAGATTCTAGGGCTGGACCAATTTAAACAGATTAAAATTCATCCAAGGGCTTGCCAACCTAAGAGTGTCATTTATAAGCTTTCAAGAATAATTTACACCTGCTTTTACTGCATCTAAATCTACCTACTGACACTAAATCTAGATCTAGTAGCCGTGGATGAGGAATGTGTATAAATTTGAACAATGCCAGTGGACCTAGGCCTACTTCAAAGCCTTCCATTTCAATGCAAACTAAAGAAGCTTTGGGTATAAAAACAATTCTAGTACTCAATAAATCTAAACCTACGCATGAAAATAATACCCATTCTGAGATTATCTTATTAGTTTCAGATACAACACAAGGGAGTTAAAATATGATTTTAAGATACAGACTGCAAGTTCCTGCGATTTATTTTTTTTCTTTTTTTTTTCTTTTGTCTCAACCTGTATTATAGCCGAAATTTAGATCTTGATCTGGTTGATCTAGACCTTCAAATAATCAAACTAAGACTAATAAAGAAAATTCAAACATCTAATGTCCTAAAATCAAACAATAAGTGACAAATCAAATACAGGCAGAGAGTTTGAGTAGTTTCGAAAAAACATTACCCTGGGCAACTTTACCAACACGACAGCTCACGTCAAAGATGGCCGATAGACCTTAAATGTGTGTAGACATGCAACTGTTTTACCAAAGAATTTAAAAACTTTCTCATTTCTTTTTCATTAACATTTTGTAAAGCTTTTATCATGACACAGTTCTTTTTATATGAATTTTTAGGCAAAATAATGTTCTGAAGAAGCTAAGAAATATTACTATATTTAATTATCTAACTTAGCAAACATTTATATTTTAACGTATTTACAGTACCTACTTCTTCCATACAAAACATGGTTTGGATTTTGCTCAGGGTGTGATCATTTCATGCAAGACTCTTTTTATTCTTTACTTTTTAGCATCATTCAGATCAGCACTTTGTGCATTATTATAGAATTTTGATGTAATTGTAGACTAAGATATGTTCGCATTTCAGGATGTTAGTAAATGTTCATGAAACAGTATTTTCTCAAAATTATTTGCATATTTTGACAAACAGGCCATAAGAATGGAAAATAGAAAATAAAGACGCTTAAACTAATTTCTTTAAAATATCAAGATATGCAATCCCTTGGTGAAATATTAATACTACAAGGTTAACTGAGAGCAAGCCCACAAAATCAGTTTGGCTCATCCAACCTTTAAAGAGAAAAAATAACACAAGAGTCCGCAGCTTTTCTTATGGATACGTGTAAGTTAGAGCAAGGCGCGGCGAGATGGTCAAATCATTTTTTTAAAGCAAGAATCGAGTACCAAGAGAGAAACGCTGTGAGCAAATAGTGTTTATCGAGACGATTGTAAGACATTTTATGAACTTGAACCTAGTGAGATCCACAACAAAACATACAAGTGATTATTATTATTTAACTTTCGGTTCATGGCGGCATCGAAAATATGATGACTTTAACAGCATGTAGGATCGGCTTCTTTTTCTGAAATCTTCCCGTTGACTCAGAGCTGGATTTAGTTTAGATTTTAAACTTTGACTCTAAACAGGGATATTTTTTTTAATATCACACATCGATATGGATCACTACGACAACGATGAAGAATGTTAGCATTTTTTTTTTCTTCCAAAAAGGATCTGATCTGATGTCGTGGTGTTTTTGTTGATTTGTCTATGCTGTCTCTTTCTTTTATCATTAATGCCTATGTGTCGTTATGGGTGTTCCTAAAATTGTTTTGCTTTTGTTTTTTTATGTCCTTATTTTTTTTCTTTTCTTCCCTTTCTGTTGCCATAGATGATAAGAATAAGAACTTGTTTGAATTTGAAGTCGAGAAAAGGAGGTTATAATGACTCCTATGATTCTAAAAAAAAAAAATTAATGGCTACTGATCAAGATCAGTTTTAACACAATGCCTCACATTTCCTTATGCTGATCAGGAATTATTGCTTGTTTATCTGCATGCAAGACACGCTAAAGAAGGAGCATGCTTCTCGGCGAATTCTTAGACCAGGCAATAACAATAGTTGGATGGTTGACTATAACGCGCCAGTTGCAGAAAGATCTCTATAATGTAATGCTAAAATATTGTGGAACCACGCACAGCTTTCGTGAAAATCTGAGGTTATGATCCACCAGAGAATACTTTAGGAAGAAAGTGAAAACATATATATTTTTTAACTTATTATACAGATTGATGAAAAATGTAAAATCATATTTGTGTTCGTAACAACTACAATGATATCGTAAGCAAACACGATTCCCCTTTCAATTGAACAGGTGAGGGAGGCATCTTCTTTGAGAAGCAAGCTTGACAACAAAGGTAGATTTACATCCTCTGGGAATATTTACATATAGTTAAAACTTTATTTAAACTTTGCAGAACAATGAGTAATTTTAAATTCTTTCCATATAATCAAATTGCAAAGAGGATTTGTTTAAGTATATATTGCAATTCTACTTTCAGTGCTATAATAACTTACTACTTATTATTCAACTAATAGTAGGCCTACTAGGAATTTTATCACTTCTATTTCTAAACTCATACTTCTAATTGCTAGGGTAACTAAAAAGTAGTACAAGCCGATCTAAAATTCTAAAGGGTGCTTTACACCTTCAAATAGGTTGCACAATGTTTATCAATTTATCTATAGTCAACCGTCAAGTGCAAACGTGAAATTAATCTAAAAGCAAAATTGTTTTCCCATTTCGATGTTTGTAGGATTAAAGACGGTTTGGATATTTCTCGCGCCTCCTGTTATTTTTTTATACATTTTTTTTTATTTATTTTGTTCGATGAACGACCATTTTAGAGAGCTTCGGCCCGAAAGTGTGGTTTCTTTGAAATTTGCCGCCGCTGTGAAGAAAAACAAAATGCATAGTTGGAATATGCGCCACAAAAAAGTAAAAAAAAAAAAAATTAAAAACGTAAAGAAACAATGAAAATAGATTTTTTTTTTATAAGAAAATTATGTTGAAAAATGTAAAAAAAAAAAAAAGTATAAAACAATCACCACTTTGAACTCAAGGGCAATGAACAAAGTAAAAACAATTGTATTTGGCACAGAAGACGTTTCGCCTTAATGGCGTCGTCAGTAATTTTACATAATGTAGGAATGCAATTTGTGTAAAAGTTCCACTTAGACTTTTGATTGTTGAACGGAACGGATAGCTAAATCACATTCCCTATGTTTATATGCGATTTTAGACCTGCCACCGGCTACATTGTAGACCTACTTTCACAGACTGTTTCTTTCTTACCATTTCCGCCCAGTTGTGCTTGCAGAAAGTAGGCTAGTGTGCATTGTTATTCACCTTTTTCTGAAGAAAATAATAATCACATTTTTGCCTTTAATTTTTCAAAAACACTATCGGTGAAAAATAATGTTACCACTATGGGAATGCTCGGTAAGATAGCCCTCATTCTTCGCCTAGCTCTATTATTATTATTATTATTATTATTATTATTATTATTATTATTATTATTATTATTATTATTATTATTATTATTATTACTATTATTGTTATTATAATTATCATCATCATCATCATCATCATCATCATCATCATCATCATCATCATCACTCTCATCTCATCACCATCATCATCATCATCATCATCATCATCATCATCATTATTATTATTATTATTATTATTATTATTATTATTATTATTATTATTATTATTATTGTTGTTGTTGTTGTTGTTGTTGTTGTTGTTATTGTTGTTGTTGTTGTTGTCGTCGTCGTCGTCGTCGTCGTCGTCGTTGTTGTTGTTATTGTTTTTTTGTTTTTTTTTTAATTAAAACAAAACCATTCAATCATAAGACCTCTAGCTCTATAGAAAATACTGTTACAGAATTTATAGGTTCATTCAGCAGTGGCTGGGGATGATTTTCTTCTTTTTCTTTTTTTTTTCACAATACAGTGTAGTATTTTTTGTTATAAGTCTACTAAATTACTTGTTATAAGGCTCTGTAGCATTTATGAAATCTCTGATAATGGATTAGTATAATTGTGGATTCATTCTTTTAAAATTATAAGAACTTTCCTTGAAGAAACAGATGGTTGAATCCTTAGTACAAACGCTGTCCTCTGATTCTTTAATCGCCTTTATCTTAATTTAAACGACACAACCTGAGCACACGTCGGGCAGGTTTTAGTAGTAATAACATTATTTTGAGGCTCGGCTCCGGAAACGTTTAGCTAAATATAGTGTCCATGGTTAAACTTTTGAATGATTGTTCATGGCAGACGTTTGCAGAAAAAGCAAGACCGTTTAAAAGTTCAGAGAGGGGTCCAAAGAGGAAATAAGAAAAAAAAGGTTATGACTGAATTTATTGATTTTGAAGATCTTCACTTTTTTCCGGTGAAAAAGTTCACCAAACATTGAACACTGGACAGCCTCCAAGCCCGGGGCAAATTTAAGGTCAAGGTCTTTTTCTCATCCCAAGGTCATTACAACTGTCAGTGAAAAAAGGAATGGCGGCCTATTCTGAGTTTAACTATCGATATTGACAGTTACATTTCTAGCGATATATAGATCAAATTCAAGTGATTATAATCATTATACAGAATAATTCTTGGGTTAGAATCGTTTTTCATTTTATTTTAGAGGTTAAGAAAATCAAGACATTAATGGACGTGTTTAAAGCAAACAATGGAAAGAACAAAGAAACAAGCTAAGAGAATACACAGATTGAATTGTGGTAGAAGGGTTAGGCACAATGTGTGCCTAAAGTAATCTATTATATTTTACCAATGCAAAATGATTGACATTTGTTGTCTCTGAGGTAGCGTGAAGAGAAAAGCTATGAAGAGTAAATAGAGTTAGTCCTCTACACTATAAGTAGGCAGCGCTTATTCTTGGCCTTAAGCAACGTGTCATTTTTACTGGAGCCACTGATGGTGATAATTGAACACACGAACCTTTCAATCTTGAAGTGCTAAAAATAAATACAGATAAGAGATAGGCCTTCATCGCGTGGAGAAATAAAAACTCAAAAATATTTATAATAATTATGTCCAAAGATGTAGTTCATCTTTCTAAAAGCTGAAAATGAGACATTATGGCATCATATGAAAGTGACTATAAGTAAGTGCGGATATATGATCACAATCATCGTTAATATTATTATTCTGCGCTGAATATCTGTTTATCGCGACCACAGATTAAGGAACGGACAGATACGCAGACAGGCCCTTCGGCATGCCTCGGGTATTTTCGTAATTTTTCCGGTTCCGCCATAATTGTTTTGGTCAAAGAAGGTTGAAACTGTATTTATCCTATGTAGTAAAAAATAGTGTTCTGTTGCAATATTGTCTAAAAAAAAGTTTCCTAATAACTTTTAATTATTTATTTTCGTAAGTGCATAATTTTGAGCAGTTTGCAGGAGTTTTTGTAATGCGTTACTGTCTACAAGTTTAAAATAAATTAGAAATGAGATCATTGTCGGTGTGTATGTGTGTATGTTGATGCTTGCTGGTTTTATTTTGTTCAGATCTTTTAAGATGCCGAACATATTTTCTTTCCCTATATCTTACAATTGAAGCTTTATATTTCTTTTTCACGCCTTATAAGTTAAAAATAGGTTTGAAGTAAAATTATATAACACAATTCAATTGATAAAATATTACATGTTTTAAATGTTAAAATAAAACGTGAGGGTTTGTCTGCCCTTAATGTCTTTAAAATTTCAATATATTCAATATTAGACAATGTATCTGTCACAGGCTAGATGTAGATCTACGATATAATGCCACTAATGCATCCGATGGGCTAGGCACTGACTTAAATGGCTTCGCTTAAGAATTATTGCTTCTCAATATTCAGAATACACTTTGTCTAGTTCTTGTAATTTCAAGTTTATGGATCAATAGTCTCTGCTTCGGGCGTTTGAATCATACCCACAAGATTAAATCTAGATCTAGACATCTAAGCTAGGTCTATATGTAGATCTATATGGAAAGAATTGATACAAGATTCGTCTTTTTTTTTATTTTGAAGTACTGCAGGGTAAGTTTGTGGATGTCTCTTATTATTTAAGTGTTGTTGTTTTTATTATTTATGATAATGAAAGGTGACAGTTTGAGCAATCTCGTAAGGCCTCAGTCTATAGCGGAAAGGCGTCGATTTCAGGCCGTGATTTAGATAAAAGATACATAGTTTCTTGATTTTTTGTGAATTGAGAAAACTGTTGAATGAACTCACGGTAGAAAATTAGCCACACAACTTGTAAATTTTTACATATGAGCCATTAGCAATGCTGGTGGGATGAAACTTTTATTCTTTTTGTCATGGGAAGGAAGTTTGTTGTGGCCAAAACTAATCTGTCGGAAGACCTTAGAGACTGCGAAACGAAAGGACAGAAAAATTTAAGTTTTTGTTCAGTCGGGACATCTGCGTTTCTCATTAACCTGTGATCGCGACCAAATTTTTGATTCATGCTACCCCCATCTCACCCTCCACATCTTGCCTTTTTTGTTTTCTATATCCTTTGGAATATGGGAAGAGTGAGGCTCTGGATTCCTACTCTTGACAAAAGTTTAAGATCTCAAAAACAAAAAAAGTGTTTAAAGAACTGTATAAACATACGATATGCACAGTTTCTCATCCATATATCTAATTATTTGTACCTGATCAGTACAACACACGCAGTAGTGCGGTGTTCGAAAAGACGAAAATCGAACAAACAAACAAAATCTGTATACCGGTTCCTTGTTACTTAATATAATCCCGTTGAATTTAAAAATTATTTCACTCGATGGACGATAAATATGGCTAGCGTTAACGCTAACAGTTATTTCTCTTTTGTTGAATAATCTATTGAAATGACGGGCCATTCATTGGGGATGAAAACCATTCTTTTCGCTATTACAAAAGGACAAGTTATTCAGGGACAATTTGTGTTAAAAAAAAAAACAAATCAAAAGATTCAGGCGACCAATACAAAAAAAAAAAAAAAAAAAAAAATCAACACAAATCAATAAGGGAATCCACTCAGATAGAAGTGATTAACTGTTGCATTCTTCTTGGAGAGCCAAACGCATCAAGGATTTCATTGAACGTAATAATTAACAAATGACCAAACAATGTAGCCCTCCTTAATTGCAAGCTTAGTTATGCCACTCCTTTCTTGCGCCATTTAAAAAATTGTGCGATGATTTATTTCGTACTAAAATTATTTTTTTAAACCCTATGTCCTCTTGCAGACGACTAGCATTTTACTGAGACCACAACGTTTCTACAACATGCAACCAAGGTCTAGACATCACCGAAGAGCGATTCCGTTAATACCTCTGGGTGGGTTTTCTTCAAGCTAAGACCAGAGCTAGTTGAATAGCCCAAGTCAAAATTAAGTGATGAGCCTACGGGTTGTTTAAAAAAAAAACAACTTTGCTCTAATAATAAGCCTCCCTTCCCCATCCCTCCAAAATATTACTTAGTCACTGTATAATGAGACTTAGAATTAGAGAATATTGATACAGTGATATAACTATAGTCGAAATTATTCTGTCCCTTGAATGATTGGTTTATCAGTGAAATTCAAACTAATATGTTGTCCAACATCTCTATAAAATCATTATTTTATGACAGTTCTCGTTTGACATAATTATTTTTCTCCAGTAAAAATAAATCTTGATCCGATAAACGAGAACAATTAACGTACCCCCCCACACACACATGCACACACACACACACACATATATATATATATATATATATATATATATATATATATATATATAAAGTGTATGTATAATTATCAAACTTTAAAAAATTCTGCTGATTTAGGGATTATGTCTAAGTCTATACATGTATAAAATTCTTAGGCCTATCTCAAGATCAGCCATCAAACTATTTTTTGGCACCCAGTGCATGCACATACGGTACTTTGCACCTCGAGCGATTGATGATACCGATCTAGGGCATCATACAGTGTTAACGTAGATACTTATCCGTGTTATACTAGAAAAGAGAATATACATCATCTACTGAGCATGTAAATCTTCCTGAAAACTGCATCGTAATTAAGATATGACCTAGGTTGGACTAAATTCAGTTTATTTTGATGAGAAAGATTTTTTTTTAATTACTTTGGTTAACTTTGATATACTTAGACAGTATACAACAGACGGTGATTTTAGTCTTACAATCCAGCTCAAAACCAACAGGAATTCGAATCGCTGAACATTTGTAATTCGTTAAAATGATTGGCTGGCAATGGCACGAGCAAAATTTATTTTATTAAACCGAGCGAACACCAACAGCGGACCCAGTGTCATAGACTACCAATATCCCATTTGAATTTCGAAGTTATCACGCGACCTAGAAATTTGAACTTCAGCCTATTAAATTTGCAACTTATGGAGACAGCTCATAATAGCGTCCTCAAATTGAGAATAGAAAAGCTATACGAATAAACATTTCAATGAGGGGGAAAAAAGCAATACAATTACAAAAAGCTGGGTCAGACACATGCACACTGATAACACGAACGTTATCTGTGGGACATGAAAATCGGGAAAGGCCTAATCAAACATTACCCTACCATTTCAGTCCATTGACCAATTGATTGTTTTTGTGATAGAGACGTCGTCTTTGAAAAATATCTTTTGTTTCATTTATAGGCAGAAATCCTATAGCAGGTAAACCTGCTCCTCGAATTTTAAAATGTTAACGCTGAATCTGCTCAGGCGAATGAATATATCGACTTGCGTGAAGACACCCAGAACTGGAATACATATCGATAACAAATATTGTTTAAGTAACTTTGTCCATCAGCCGGCTTCTGATCAACCTTTGCTTGCAAACTCAAGACCAAACCTCTGCCCAATACTTTTTAGGAAATTCAGTCGTGGTAAGAACACTTTTTTTCATATTATTTGCTATTTGTAGCAAATAGAATTTTCATTAAAATAAATAATGTTTATATTTCGATCTTTTTGCTAGATCTAGATCTTGAGACTAAATTGATGTTTTTGCAGAATATGTTAGATCTAGATCTAGAAATCTAGATAATCTAATCTAGATCTAGATCTAGTTCGTGACGAAACGAATTTTTAAGAATCAAGACTTAGATAGACCTTTGAAAGCAGTCTACACTCTAATCGTGACAAGGCGCTAAAATTCCAGTAGAAATTTAGATCAAGATTAAGATCAGGATTATAATTGATCCAGATTTAGATTGGAATAGATTAGAATCTCTCACAGTCCACCCAAAATAGGTTTGTGTTCTAAAAACTTGTTTTCACATTCTCGTAAATGTTAACTTTATGCATTGATCTATCTTGAAAAGGTGGCATTGTCAACCATCTCAATTCCAGCTAATGCAGGCTTTTGCCCGGCCCTAAAGTGAACAAGAGATGTCAATAATTAGAATGTCATTAGACATTGCTACATAGATCTAGTATGTAACTAGATCTAGTTTGATCAGTATATATACACACTATTTAAGTACAATTGTCCCGGCCCCACCCCCCTTCTCTCCCTCATTTCATTGTTATGTGAAAAATATAGGTATAGATAAAAATATATTAAAAAAAGAATTGCACAGAATCGAGCTTTAAATACTTTACAAATTTATAATTTGTCTAGAAGTAGAAATCCTGGAAATCTTTTGTCTTAATTGTATTATAAACAAAAGATTTTTTTCAAAAACTGAAGGACCAAAAGTTCATTTTTAATGGCAATTATATATTGTCTGACTTTAAATTTTTAGAATGAGCTATCCAGTTTACTTTTTTAAGTTATTTTCTGGTGGAAATGGATAATTTTAGATTGTAGTATTTTTAATAGCAAATGTTTACATTGCAATATGGATATGACTTGATTAGTCTATAGCAGATTCTCACCACAGGTAAAATCCTTTGTTTCATTGAGGATTTTCCAAACAATTCTACAATTAAAAAAAAAAAATCAGTTTGATAGACATAATGTATTCAGTTACAGCTAAAAAAATAATGAAGTTTGGTTCTATTATTCGGCAAACTTAATTGGCATCATATATAGTCACAATGTGTACACATCTCTTCATTTCATGAAAGCTCAAGTTTCAAAGCGTATAATTCTATTAGCCATAGACCTAGACCTTCACTGGACTTCTCCCAACTAATTTAAGAACTGTTGTTAAATGTGCCTTGTCCGGTATGTAACATATTCCTCTAGAGATGCCAGTTTTCCAGCAATTTTAATATTTCCGGCAGTCAGGCAATTCGAAAATTGTCAATAAACTTAATCTAAAGTGGAAAAATGTGGATATGAGAAAAAAATTATAAACTTGGCTGTTAAATAGAATAAAGTACGATGAAGTAAATAGAATAAAGTACGATGAAGTAAATAGAATAAAGTACGATGAAGTAAATAGAATAAAGTACGATGAAGTAAATAGAATAAAGTACGATGAAGTGAATAGAATAAAGTACGATGAAGTAAATAGAATAAAGTACGATGAAGTGAATAGAATAAAGTACGATGAAGTGAATAGAATAAAGTACGATGAAGTAAATAGAATAAAGTACGGTGAAGTAAATAGAATAAAGTACGATGAAGTAAATAGAATAAAGTACGATGAAGTGAATAGAATAAAGTACGATGAAGTAAATAGAATAAAGTACGATGAAGTAAATAGAATAAAGTACGATGAAGTGAATAGAATAAAGTACGATGAAGTAAATAGAATAAAGTACGATGAAGACGATCTTACTCAAACAGACTGCAGAGTTAATGAAGTGATTGATTGGAATTGAATATGTATGTGTGGAGTTGGGGTGAAAAAAGTTTAGACCAAATTTTCAGACTTGGGTGGCATCTCTGTTCGTCTGAAACAAGTTAAAGGAAATGCTGAATTTAATCAATTCTTTTTATTATTTTCAGCTAGCACCATGCCTATCAAAGCAGTCCATGCTCGCCAGATTTTTGACAGCCGTGGAAATCCCACGGTTGAAGTAGATTTGACCACGGACAAGGGTATGAAAAAGTGTGATCATAAAAGTGATGTGAAATTAAACTAAAGTAAAATATAACACTGAGGTGCTTTATATTAAATAAAAAAATTGATGCTTCATGTACATGAAGATTCAAGAGACACAATGAGTGAGTAGTCTGTTGTTAAAAGCAAATTATGCTTTTAGCCTTCCCGTCATATACATATGTATATATAAATATAAAAAATTTAAATTCTCTTTTATTATGAAATTTGATTGTAAAAGATAAGCTTCAGGGATGGGTGTCTCTCAAACATGCATATTTGCATGCATTCTACTGTCTCCCAGAGTGAATGCGACATGCAATAAAATATCTATTTTTTTTTGGCTTTTAATATGAAATAGTTGTCTAGTAGATTGAGAACAATGTCATCTCATTCGTAGTCTTTAATTTTGTCCCATTTTAATGCTAAAATAATTACATCATAAATGTATTTCAGACTTCTTTTGCCTCTTGAAATGAAGAATTTGTTTCACTCCTTCATAATAAATTTAAAAAAATGCAGTGTAGATATAAGAAGTTATTTTAAAATATGCCTAAGGAATACTCTTCAGGTCTAGGCACACTTGAAATTTACTATCCAAACCAGATACTTTTTTTAACCGAAAGCTTTTTTTTTGACTGCCCTGGTTGTCAAAATTGTTTTGGGCATCTGATGTGGGTCAGGAAGTTTTGTAGACTGTCTATACATGGAAAAAAAAATACAGTTGTAACTGAAAAATAAATAAATCAGATTTTATTGCTGAAGGGGATATCATTATTTCAGAGAGGATTTTTTATTTTGTTTCTTGGTCTATCTTGGGAGCTTTGACATTCAAAAGTGATTGTGATAAAAATTCCGAAAATTACTGTAAAATGTTCTTAATTCCATACTGGAGCTTGACGAAAAGGCAGCCTAAATTCAACCATTGAATATACATGCTTTTTATTTATTTGGGCAGGCATGTTCAGAGCAGCAGTTCCAAGTGGAGCATCAACTGGTATCTATGAAGCTGTGGAACTGAGAGATGCAGGAAAAGATTACATGGGCAAAGGTAAACAAACTATATCTTCATTAGCAAAGGATTTTATCTAACCATCTCAACATGTCTTTGTTACTGTGTCTGTGTTATATCTTATTTGCCAAAACATCCATGTGTTTAAGGTTCAAAATTATATTTCAGACAACAATTATCAAATTATCAAATGGTTGCAAAATTTTTGCTTTGAAAGGAGAAACATTTATTTATGTTACTTACTTTTCATATTTTGTATTATAGGTGTGAAAACAGCTGTCAATAATGTCAACACAACTGTTGCAGAAGCTCTCGTGAAAAATGTGAGTTTTTTTTTTTTCAAGAGTTCAACATATATCTTGGATTTGGAGATGGTATTTCTTTCCATGCTTTTCTTTTTTTTATGTGGTATAGACAAGGCTTTAAAAATGATAAATTCAAAACAAAACAGTGGTTTTACTTTTAGAAAAGAAGAAATATCTTAAGAATCCAAGTCATATGTCCTATTCCCCTGAGTTGATTCTGCTTTATAACTTTACCACCACTTCTTGTTTTGTGTGGACAAATCATAATTTATTACCAAAATAGCTATTTCTTCATTTCTTATCTATGGGGAGCAAGCAGTTGAAAATTGTTTGGGTCTATCACATGGTTTTTTTTTTCAGACAATATTTTTGTTATACTAATTTGATTTAGAAGTTTCTTGCTTTTTCTTTTAAAAATTTTCATTAGCAACCAGATTTAAAAGATCAGCGAGCAGTTGATGACATGTTGATTGCTCTTGATGGCACTGAAAATAAGGGTAAGAAGACTTTTCTTTTGACCGCAATATTAGTCACACTTTGAAAATGTTACACTGGGAGGATTTTAATTTTTTTTTTTTAATTTGGAGGAAGAAATGTTTTGAAAAAAAAAAAAAAATCAACATTTATAGCATTTGTTTCTACTAAAATGATTTTCTGAATATGAAGCACCATTCTTTTGAACTAAGCTGACGACTATTTTTATGAAGGCCCCATAACTTTATCATAATCAGTCAGTCAACTTTGACTTTTATATAATCTGAGATTTTGGTTGTTAGTGTGCTCAACAACACAAAGTTTTTATGTTTTGTTTTAAATATTTGTCAGAGTTCACAAAGCCAAAGGATATTTCTCAAGACCTGGTCAGTTTTACAGCTTGTAGATATACATGTGGCAAGATTTGAGACCCCATTTTAACTTCAATAAGAATAACTAAAATGACTTTTCATAATTATATGAAGTTAAATGAAAGAATCAAATAAAATGGCCGCAACATTAATTTTTACACCGAATCATAACCCAAACGGTAATGCTGATACTATAGCATAATAAAAAAAAATATTATTTTTTCCATATAAAAAGAATGAGCTAGTCATAGAATTGTAATCCTGCCTGTAAACAGCTAAGTGTGCTTTTTGAATCTATATAAAGTTCCATCCAAATGCTCATTGTAAGTTTATGTGATGTATGATTTAAAATTTCATAGTGCACTGCCTTGTCAGAATTCATAACTGTCCATTCATTTGTACCTGCATAATGATGACCACTAGAAAAGGACATTAAATATATTTGAACATTAGGAAATTAGCTTACTATTGTAATAGACATTTTACTGCCACTTGTCGGTCTCATTGACAGAAATATGTGGTGCTTATGTAGTGCTTAAATATTTTGTTTTGATTAAGAACTTTTGTTGTTCAAGATTAATTTTTTTTTCTTTTATTTCATATTGTCATCAATAATAAAATAAAGAATTCAACTTTTTTTTTTTATAAATATCTATGTCAAACATGGTTTTGACTAGGTTCAAATGAATTTATATGTATGGCAAAACACTTGCATACTTATTTGCTATTAGTGGGTCCCATGTACGCATGTTTTTTTTTACATCTTCATGCATCATACTGTAGCAAATTAGAATGGTTGGGACCTACTGAACAGTGGAGCAAGATGGAGTTTGGAATATAATCTCCCTTCCATGTTACCAAGATTGTGTAACTCTCCAAGCATCACATTTAACCAGTTTGTAAAGTCAGGCATTTTTAGGCTTTTACGTGTAGTTTGAAAATTACTCTGACATACAATATAAATGATAAAAAACCCATGAAACCCATATATTTTCTGAAAGCTAAAAGGGTGGTTAAAATGTTATATTTTTCGGAGAGGAAATAATGACAAACAGGGTGACACTGACCTTGAAATGCAGACATCCATTTTTGTTTTGTAAAATGTTTTCTTTTATATGCAAATAAATTGAAACTGTTGATATTTAGCTTGTTACCTCAAAAGAGGAAGTTGTATTTTATATAGCTTTTAGAAAAAATGTAGGTCTAATAAACTATTGATCGAAAATATTGATCATAGACCAATTATTTAGACCTGATTCCCGCTTATCTATGCATGAAAAAAAATTTTGAAGATTATCCACCCAGTGCCATCAATGTTTTTGTCCCCCTATTTTACAAATCCAATTAATGTTACATGTAAAATTGCTTTAATTTTACAGAATAATTCAGCTGCCTATTATAGTCATTCTGGTCTATATGTACATCTGATTTATCTTTAGAATCAATCACTCTGCAGGCAGGTTCACTCTCAACCTAGATCTAGATCTAACAACTGGTCTATCTTGACTCTCACCACTACCGTTGCTTATGTGAGGAATATCAAAATCATCCCCACTATCAACAACTTATGCTTCAAAAACGTACTCTCTAGTCAATAAGGAATAGAACCTTTTCCTTTGAAAGAAGAGAACTTTCGATTTATCATGAAGTGTTAGCCCATTGCATACGTTGAAAGAATGGTAAATTTATAGCTGATCTAATGGGCCTTAAAATTACAGAAGTAAACTTTCAAAGGCCAATCTAATCGGCACAAAAGGCTTGGAGGGTTTAAAAAAAAAGATACATATTATGAACGAAAGTAAAGATTGAAATGATCCTCTTTTATGTTTTTTTTTTAGATATGTAAAATTCCTATTTAAAAAAAAATCTTCATTTCTTGCAATCCAGGTAAACTTGGTGCAAATGCCATCCTGGGGGTGTCCATGGCTGTGTGCAGGGCAGCGGCTGCTGAGAAGGTAAGATTTCAGTGAAGTAGGTTGATTGTTTCATTTGAGTAGTGGTTTGCAGAAGATTAGTAGTTGTCAAAACAGAAGATGAAATCAATTCAATGAATAATAAAAGTAGTCTTATAGTTACAAGCATTTATTTGCATTTTAATGCTTTGAAATACCTGGCTAAATAACTGCCTTGGGAGAAACACAATTTTTTCAGATCTTTGACAGTCTTTTATCTACACATTAAAATAATTCCAATGGAATTTCTGGTTCTTTTGCTTTACAAACTCATTATACTTGATAAATAGATAATAAATGCTCTTTTTTATTCTACTGAAATAAATACATTTCAATACAAATCCATATTCTTAACCATAGTGTGTGTTATAGTCAATGTTTCTATGCATCTCAGGGTGTGCCTCTGTATCAACACATTGCTGACATCGCAGGAAATAAGCAATTGATCCTGCCAACCCCAGCCTTCAATGTCATCAATGGTGGCAGCCATGCAGGCAACAAACTTGCCATGCAGGAGTTTATGCTCCTTCCCACAGGTTGAGAGAGATATACACGCATAAATAATTACATACTTACTGTTTCTCTTTTATGGAAGTTAATGCTTGGCTTATGAAAGTGCTAACAGAAGAAAATCCTACATTTATGAGATTTTAAAATTTATTGTCCAGAGGCATCAAGCTAACCAGAAAAGATATAAAAATGTAACACTTTAAATTTTTTTTTTAATTTAAAAGATCTGTCTCTTTCCCAGATCAATTGGAATTATAGATTATCTTTATCTAGTGTTTCTTGCAAACTGTCTCTTAAAGTTGTTGCTGCGGGTGTTAATTTAATCATGTGAAACCAATAAAATTCGAAAATGACAGAATTATCATATTCTTATGGTTTTTGTTTGTTTATTGTAGAGATATGAAATTATTCATGTGCAGTTTTCATAATTTAGACCTATTGCAGATATGGGCCCATAGGACTCTCAATTCACTATATCAATAAATTACACATAGAACAATTATGCTCGTAAAGGAAATTTGAAAATAACTTTGTTACCACATAATCATTAATTGCTTTCTTGCCCACCCTTTTCAAGGTCGACATCGAAATGAAGACATTTTTTTTTTTAAATAAAAAAAAAATGCCAGTTTAAGTCAGTGTTAATGTTTCTTCTCCTTTTTCCAGGAGCCAGTTCATTCAGTGACGCTATGAAGATTGGCTCAGAGGTCTACCATAATCTGAAGGCTGTCATCAAGAAGAAATATGGCCAGGATGGTAGGTCAGATGCAAGGTTAAGAGCTAAAGCGTTAACTCTCTGTATTTTTACCTCTCATTTATTCAGCATTTTTACAGTTGCACATTTCTCAGTAAGTTAAACTTATTACAATAAAAGATGACTGTATTGTTAGATTCTAGGTGAGAGGACAAAAGCACAAACTGCACTGTGTACGCACACTTTCATTGATGATTAGATAAAGGCAAAGCCTTTAGTTGAGTAATCTGCAGGGTGGGCATACTGCCACACAGCATGCAATACTCATGTGTGCCTGTGTGTTTGCTGAGCATTATGTTAGCCTCTGGTAAACGCAGACAACCACCAGATGGCATTACCTCAAGCTTGTGAAACGATGTGAGGAAGGAAGGGGCTATTTAATTAAAAAACTAAGATAAAAAAATTAAAACTAGAACGAAGAGCATTAAACCATTGAACCAAAGTTTCTAGGCCCATCAGTCAGATTACTTTTGTTATTTTGCAAGGGAGGTAACCAGTCATATGGATTTTTTTGTTACTCCCTTTTGCATTTCTACAGCGGGAGATTGTCCACAGCAGGGTTTTTCTCTTGGAACTAAAATTCTGCTGTAATTGTTTTATCTAAATTAAAATTTGTGGGAATAAGCAGAATAACTTATTGCAATAAGGCTGCTTAAATGCAATGATTTTGGGGTTTTTGTCTATTAAATGAATGTAAATTGTAAGACTTGGTGGATCAGGGACGAGTCTGAATGCATCACATTGATTCTTAGTTTGGTGTGATATAAAAATGAATTTCAACACCAACAGAAAAAAAATTTAACTGCAACATATCTATATACAGAAGTATTTTGTTTTGAATATTTTAAAAATAATCATGAAATAGAACATGCTAAAGCCTAACGAGATTTCATATTTATCACTAAATTCCATCAATATACTAGCTTTTGTTTGATCTGCAATTAGGACTTGGTACTCACAAGATAAGTCATCGTATTAGTCAAAAGCTGTATCCTTTCAAAATATTTGGTGGGTAGAACTCTTTGATTAAAATCACTATTCACCTCTTCATAGTTTTCTAAGGACCAGTTTATACATAATGCATTCGAAAGGTTTTCAATTAATAAATAGTAATAATCGTATTTCCTAATGAGATGAACACAGGAAAAAAATAACCTCTCAACAAAATGCAGTCAGTTTTACTACTCCACTTCTACATGAATATAATGACTTATATATCTATTTTGCTCCTATTTCCTATCAGCATGCAATGTAGGAGATGAAGGTGGATTTGCTCCCAACATTCAAGACAACAGTGAAGGTACATTGCTTGTAGAACTCAGCTTTTACTCATTTTTCTTGTCAGATTAATATCCTTTTATTCAAATACATTCAATCAGCCAATTCTTCTTATACTTAGAAATATCTTTTTTCTTTAGACAGTTTTACCTCACGGCTGTTAAAACAGACCAAAAAGCGGCAACTTAGTTTGCTTCCAGGCCCTACCTCAGATGCCCGCAGTTAGTGGGCGGATCGGTGATCAATCACCTGTCAGGCAGGCTATGACCGTGTGTGCCTGTGCGTGACGGTGCACTGCCGTTAAATCCAATTTTGGGATTTTTTACTTGTTTTTACATCACAATAAATCTGGCCTCATTAACACCAAGTATATCAACCAAATAATGATTTTAAAGCTGAAATTGTCCTGAATACAACGCTATATTTTTTATCTCTCAATTATAAAGTGTTTAGATGGTGCAGGTGAATCTTCATACTTCTAGTAAAAGAACAGAAAAAAGTCTTGATTTTCATAACACCTCAGTTTAATAGGAATATTTCAAAAGTGAAACAATTTTATCGCTTAAAAATTGTTTCCCGATATTTAAAAGATTAATATAAAGAACTTGTGAAAGTTTCAAGTGCAAAGAGTTTTTCGGTGATTTTATATGATTTTTTAAAATAATTCCACACGTTCGGGTCTGCACGAACTACCCGCAAATAACACTCTGCACTATAGATTTACCTTAGAAGCCTCAAACCAACACAGTTAAATATGGAGCAGCACTTAGAATCTGAACGCAACCAAAAGTTCCATGAAGTTTGCTGACCTTGTGGTGATAGATCGTTAAGTAACAGATAGAGGAAACAATGAAAAGTTTCTCTGTGCGGACTTTATCAACGGCTCGTTACTAACTTTTGGTGTTCACAATCATTTCCAGTAACAACAAAAAAAGATTTTTACAATATGCTTTAAATGTTCTGACGTAAATAAACTCAAAGCACTTAGGTGTCAAAGGTTTGAAGAAAGTTATAATAAAAGCTTGAAAATATTACAGACAGGCACAGACAGAGAGAGAGAGAGAGAGAGAGCTCTTACTCTTAGCACACGCCCGGCCGATTGAAGAATGTAAGGCAAAGTAAACGTATCACTTACCTGTAAAGGAAGACAATGCGCAACCCTACACGTTTCATTTTATTCTTAGTGCGTGTTTTTAATTTTGTTAAAAGTTAACACCAGGCCTCCCTCATATATATTGACGCTCCACAGCTTGAACTACGATGTTCTATCGTTGTTTAGATTTATTATTATATATCAAAACGCCGTACCAGCGCTGTAAGAAGTGGACTATCACAACTCAAACCCGCATAACTTGGAAACGGAGAACTCTTCGCTAATGCCCTTTGGTGGGTGTTAAGTTCAACATATATATAAAATGCTGTAAAAATTTCATCCCCAAAAATTGTTTCAATTTTTCATAAATGTCCCGTAAAAAACGTCACCAACTTATGATTATTCCAGATTCATGTACTTATTAAAGCGCTCAATAACTCCATCAATTAAATGAAAAGAAGGGGAAAAAATATATTCTTGTATCGCTGAAATATATTTGTAACAAATTATATGATTTTATAGTTCTTCCTTTCATGCATAAGCTTAAATTCTCCATTGTTTTGGTGTAAAATTAGATCTAAAATCTAAAGTTGCGAGGAAAGGGGAATCCCCGTTCTGCAGTGGTGGTTGACCCCATGACCCGATCGGGTTACAAGCTGCTTCACGGGTGCGGCAGGCAAACTAAAATGCCGCTCTTTAACAGGCGTGAGGTCTTAATTCCACTGAAAGAGGCCATATGGCTTATACTTTTATCTCACGTAAAACTGTTATTATGTGTGAGTGTTTAGGCAATTTCTGTTTATATTTTAGGAGAGTAGAAAATTCAACATAGCTGTAGCTAAACAAATAGTTTCTAGCTCACAGCTGAAATGATTCAGAATATGGGACAAAAGGTCATAAGTAGGACTGAGAATATTTCTCCTTTTTTTTTTTTTTTTTTTGAGTTTCATTTTAACCTTTTTTTTCCCCCTTCGCTTTCATGATGAATCCGGTTTCACCCTTTGAATGGATAGCAGTTCTCATCCCTGAGACTGAAGCAAAAAAAGATAGTAAAAGCATGCAGCTCGCTGATTTGCTCACTAGATATGAAAAGGGGTGAGGGGATGGGATTTTCTCAGACACCTTTGGAAAAGGCCCTTGCCTTCAGCAATGCACCTTTCCCCCTTTTTTTTTGTTTAATTATTTTTAAAGGTCAATCCCTGCCTTGATATGGTTTAGGGCCAAAGCACAAGTTCATAAATATGCCATTGGATGTCCGGCTTGATCTGTGTAAGGCTAATATTTATTTGAGCCGTCAAATTTTTGTGCACACAAGACATCTGTGGTTAAAATAAGAAAGTCCTAGAGGTTCAAATCCCTGCAGAATTTCAGCTCAGTTTTTTATCCAATGGGAAATTTGGTGTGTGCGGTTATTCCTTACTCAATTTGGATATGAAAGAACGTCAGCATCAGCTGAAGATGAGACCCCTCACCTATATAGAATCTTCTTTTGGAAGAGGTTATCATAAGGAATAAGAATTTGAAGTAATGTTTAAGAATTTCGTATTTTTAATTAGAGTAATGTCCAAAACTAACTCTCATATGGGTTAATATTTTGTCTGCAAGTCCTCTCTTTGATAGAAGCATACTATGGTTCATTGTTCATTTGAAAAACAAAAAATTTAAGAAAAAAAATGTAATTTTTATTGACTGGTCAATTAAGGTGAAATGTGATGATATGTACACAATCTTTTAACCAATTCTTAAATACTTCATCATCAAATAGGCTTGGAGCTCCTAAAAGAGGCCATAGAGAAGGCAGGCTACACTGGCAAAGTAGAGATTGGTATGGATGTGGCAGCTTCAGAGTTCTGCAAAGAGAAAAAATATGACCTGGACTTCAAAAACAAAGACTCAGATCCATCTAAATGGGTAGGAAGATTATTTTATTAAATTTTAACCTTTATTCTGTATCTTAAAGGATAAAAGATAGTAAGAAATGAAGCCAAATTTTTCAAATGATTTTATGCGTTATTATATTTTTAAGATTGAAATCAGAAAATATTACATCAAAATCTTAAAATAGGCTTCACATTGAAAGCTCTATGTTTATTTTAATTCAAGTTTTCAGTAAAGTCTGACTTTATCTGCACTGGGTAAAGGATACACTGACAAAGTCATATTTATTTGACTTTATGCTATATTAAAATACTTAAATCTTAATATACCACACTGTGTATATTTTCAAGGCTAATTGAGTCCACAATACTGTGAATTCCTTGTTTGAGAGTTTAGAAAGAGCATAGAAAGTCCGACATGTTAATATTTTTTCCCATCTTTCTAGCTATCCTCGGATGAACTGGCAGAGATTTACGTGGGTTTTGTGAAAAACTACCCAGTGGTCAGCATTGAGGATCCTTTTGACCAGGATGACTGGGAGGCCTGGACTAAGCTGACTGAGAAAATTGGGGTCCAAGTTGTCGGGTGAGGATCTAGACTTTCTCTTTGCCAGACAGATAACAAGCACAAACACATAGTAACATCCAGCGTTGAAAAAAAAATACAGTAATTTTTTCTATAGGATTAAAAATGTTTAATGCACTAGAAACTATGAAGGCACATAGAACTTTCTAAATTTCTTAGCATGGTCATGAGGCGACTCTAGAAAAAAATTTTGCATGCATTCTTGAAAGATTTTAATTCCATGGAGTAGATCATTTTTTCATAGTTGTGGGGGAATGGAGATGTGCCATGAAAGGAATTAATTCATTAGACCATTTTTAGTGAAGCCATAGTGTTCTTACCTACTAAATTTGAAGAGATACAATTATTGGTTTGGTTCCTGAAAGCAGTGAACAAGATCTTCCATTGAGTCTTCGGAAAAAAAAAATTCCATGAAACTGCTTAATTTTTCTATACTGTTTTCTCTGATCCTGTTTTTTTCTATGGCTTTCACAACATTAAATCACAACTCTTTTACAATGCCATTTTGTGAATGCTTTATACCCTGGAATGGCTTTGCATAATAAAGTCATATTGTCTTATGAGTCACCCTTGAACTTAAAATAAGGCTCTGGGCTCCCTTGAGCAATGTCTGCACAAATTTCCTTTCTGGTTCAGCAATACATCCTGAAACTCGTTCCCAAGTTATTTTTAAACACTGTTTATTTTTCAGTGTCTCTTTGCATTTAAAAATAATTACATTTCTTGTAAGCCAAGATGTTGATAAGCACTTTGAACTGTAAAAGACTTGCTGTTAAGGCCTATTATTGGTCAATTTAGGGAGACATTTTAAAAGTGGGTTGCTTTGCAAATCAAGGCTAGCATGTCTAGATCATCAGGCTCCCCTTAGTATATTAAATTTACACCAAAGTATTCTCCCTGCTTGAGTTTTTGTTATCCATCCCCTTCCTAACATCTTTACCCTGCAGAAACAATTAAAAATTCAGAAATTTAATAATTTTAGAGAGGTTAGCTGTTGATATGAATGTATTATTTTTTGTTTAGGAGCAGTGGTGAGTAAATTATTGCATCATGAAATATGTAGACCAATAATGTCATTACTGGTACCATCTGTGGGTGCTTGAACTTGCCATTTTAAGGCTTAAACATGATATATTTTGTGAAAAGGTTACTATTTCACATGCCGTTTGTCATTAATCACCTGTCTCTTTGTCTCCCAGTGATGATCTGCTTGTCACCAACCCCAAGAGAGTCCAGAAAGGTATTGATATCAAGGCATGCAACTCTCTCCTCCTCAAAGTCAACCAGATTGGCACAGTCACTGAGGCCATAGATGCGTAAGTTGAGACATTCTAGTTTATTTTTATGAAAGATGTTGTGAATTGCAGACCCAGAGGGATGATAATTTTGAAACTAACATGTTATTTTTGTAAAATTTTACATTAAAAGATAGAAGAAAGGTAGGGTGTGTGCAGTATTTAATTGTAAAAAAAAATAAGTTAATTAGTTTACTGCATCTTCATCAAGTAAATAAGTCTACAGGATTTCTTTAAATTTATGGATGGCACTGGCTGTCTCTCAAACAGTCATGTGAGTAAAAATTTGATGAGATCTGCTCCTAAGAGGCTTTTAAGAAAGCTTTGTTATCTTAATCTTTTAAAAATCACCGTAATATTTTAAGAGGACTGCAAAATGTTGTGAAACTCAGTGACAAAACCCAATCAGATTTCACAAACTTCTATTACTGGGGGGATGATCAAATTGTACATGAGATCCATTGTGTGTGAATTTACATTTTTACTCGATGTACAGATGCAAGATGTCACAAACTGCTGGATGGGGTGTGATGGTCTCCCACAGGAGTGGTGAAACTGAGGACACCTTTATTGCTGATCTTGTTGTTGGTCTCAGCACTGGACAGGTCAGTTTTAAGTTTTCCTTCTCTTCTATCTTCTGTGCTACTCCCTTGCATCTTTTTTTCCTATCCAATTTCCTAATCTTGCTTTTCCTTGCCTTAGCAAGCCTTGAGGTTCTCTTTATATTTTATAGCCTTTGCAAAATCAATCTCATACCCAAACTGATAAAGATGGGTAGCCAGGCGTCTGTAATATTCTTTAGAAGGTGACCAGTCTGAGTAAATAAAAACCTGAGGGCTAATTGAATGCATATTTTGAGTGTCATGAAGTTTGAACAATCAGTTGATGTCTGAAAAAAAAAGGGAAATACACTTGCTCTTTAATGTGATACTCATGAGTTTTATCTATACATTGAGTTGAAAATTAGGGATAAAATTCCAGTTATCTAATATTGAAAATTTCACATTTTAAATTTATGTTAAATTGAAAGTCTTCTTTCGATAATTTTTCTGTCTGAGGTAGAAGACACATTTACAATATGACTTGAAAATGCTCAGTTTATTCTCTGCTTTATTGCAAAGAAACATTCAATATGTTACATATACACAAATGAAAAAAGACACCCGTGCATGCCTTTCCCAAATTATTATATCAATTTACTGACTTCAGCAAATAGTTTGATCCCAATTTTTATAACACAGAAATCCTGAAAAATTTTGTATAGTAGAGGTTGGTTTGTATCTGTTAGCAGTGATGTGTTGATTTGGTGCCACTGATTCTAATTCATTAAAAAAAAATGTGCATATTATTCAAAGAATACCAATCATACTTCATAGATTTATTAAGCACCAAAGTACAGCCATTTTTGTAACTTTACATAAAATCTCACAATTTCACAATTTTACAGATAACAAAAATAAAAGTCATGAAATTGTCATTACCAAGGTGATTTTCAAAACCTTTGCATAAGCATCTTAATATAGAATACAAAATTCATAACTGCATTTGAATAACACTGAAAGACTCATTGAAAGAGGTATGCATCATTCCCAGAGTGCATGTAACTTCAATGAGGATGTGATGTTTTGTTTGAATCGCTCATATGTAAATAAATAGTAAAAATGATTTTGACATTGAAAGACTAGCTTTGATAAGCTCATGTTTTTATACCGTACTTGCCAAGATTTTTGCCATCACAGAGTTTTAAGTTTTATTATGGAACCATCAAAATCTGTTACACTCTCATTCGTTCGAAACTTTAGATATTTCATATTTTTCCCTTGGTTGAATTTGCTAAGATGTCAGGCCTTGGAGTTACAGCAGCTTTGTTAAATAGGACTTTAGCGGAAACCATACACTTCACATCTTTTGATACCTTTGCCTTTTTTTTTCTCATGAAGTTATCAGAAGATCTTTACTTTGCTTCTTAGTACCTGTTGTACTTTAGGGATTCTTTTATTAAATGGAATTGTTTATTTTCTGCAAGGCCAAGAAGCCATTGAGATTTGTGCTGTCTTAAAAAAATATAATTTCAATATAACTAAAATATGAGCACCGCTGAGTAGATGCAAAATAGGGGCAAAATGTGATTTGTGGAGAGAATAAATGGAATCGGAAAAGTCATACATGTCAGACAGTAAGATCATAGAAGCAATCTTATTTAACTGTCTTTTTAAACAATAAAGTTTTTTGGACACTTGTACCATATATAAAAATGTGAAAATGGTGCATGATTTTTAAATAGCTATTAGATTAAAGGCAGATGCACTAAAAAGTTTTTGATTTTCATACATTGGTATAGAAAAAGCATGTTATGGAATTCCTTGTCTAAGTACCCAAAATGAGGCACATGGCGCAATTGTTTTTGAGAACAATTATTATTATTGAAGATTTGACCTCATTTTCAGATCAAAACTGGTGCCCCTTGCCGATCTGAGCGCCTTGCCAAGTACAACCAGCTGTTGAGGATTGAGGAAGAACTCGGGGCTGGTGCTAAGTTTGCCGGCAAGAACTTCAAGAACCCAAAGTAAATAAACACTCCATCTGATTTACAACTTCAGCGTTTATTAAAAAAAAAAAACAAAGCAGAAACAAAATGCTCTTTATCTCTTGTAACGTTTTTCCCAATCTCATTTGATTATTTTTTGTTTGATGTTGGATTATGCATTGCATATTGTTCTTTCGTACACACTGATTATATAATTTTTCTGTGCTTATTTTAATTAACTGTAAAGAGATTTACCTTAATAAAAGGAGAATAATACCATAACTATCTGTAGAACAGATACAAAGTTCACCCTTTGTGCCATCAAATTACAATTTATAACCTCTAATATAAGACCCTGCTATTCTTAAAGTCTTAAACTTCTTAGGTTCTCAATATACAGAAAATACAAGTGGAATTTCAACAAAGCTCACAGTATATTTATTTCTGAAACGTTTATCTTTTTTTTTTTCAAGCATTTTAACAAAAAAAAAACTCAATTAAATTTGAAAGTACTCTCAGGAAGATTTAGATTAGCCTTTGCAGTTGGTAGTGGTTATATTCAGTTAAATGTGTACATGATGCTACTTATTTGTCTGTAACAAATTGTGGCGATAGATCTGTAAAATTCTTGACTGAGATTATACCGCTGGAAGAAAAATCATGTAGTACAATCATGATTGTGATTTTTTTGTTCTCCTTCAGTATTCCTTTACAATTTTTTAAATTGCTTTGTTTTCGTTTTAATTACACTTAGCTTCACCAATAACAGCCCATTTTAGTGTGGAAATAGAAAAAAAATATGTAAAGAAACTATTTTCACCACAGATACTCTCTCTTTACTGTTTACTTTATTCGGCGAGGTGCTTATTTTTCATACTAGTTCTTCTTTGTTCCATATGCTGATAGCTAGAAACTTCCTATTTCTTTTACTTAAATATGGAAGTACACGTAGTACCCTGGTATGTGTGAAATACAGATATGGCTGTACAATAAAACGAAAGTTTTTGAGTTGATTTTCTGTTTACATTGCTTGTTCTGTGCTCTTGTTCTTGTTGTATATTTGTGTCTTTATGGTTGTCATGCATAGATTGAGTTTTAGGGGCAAAAATACAAAATTCGCAATATATATACATACATGTAAGAACAAGATTACTTTTAAATATTTAGCAGTTTTACTACAATTTTATTCAAGTGCAGCCATTGTTCCTGTAAACTGTTGAATTTATTTGTAACTTGTTCAATTTGAACTTTAATTGATTTAAAATGGTTCTAGTTGTGTAGAATCTTTATACTTTGGTTCATAAAAGAGTGCACAATATTACCTTTATATCAAATCTAGAGTATATAAATAACACTGATCCTGAGCAAAAGAAGATCAAATCTAGAGTATATAATTCTGAACTGAGCAAAAGATCAAATCTGAAGTAAATTATTCTGATCCATAACAAAGGACAAAAATTGATAGAAGATGAAAAGCAGAATTAACTCTCAGATGGGAGGGTATGATCAAAATGGGCAAATTGTTTTGAAAAGTCTAAAAATTTAAGAAAAAATTATGAATTAAGGTTGCATAGATCAAGTTAATATCAATAGCATGTAATTCAAGAAAAAAATGGACAAATTTATTGTATAACCTTAGTTGTATGATAAAGGCAGAAATGTACATAAGAGTCTCTGGAATTAAAAAAAAAATTGAATTTACAAATAAAAAAGGAGTGTCAATAATTTCCTATTCTTTATTTTACATATAACTACTATAAGTATCTACAACTATGGCATGACTTCTGTTGACCATCTGTGTATCAGCAACCTTTTTGAACCATTGCTGGCTGACCTTGTATCAGCAACTTTTGACACAACCTCTGCTGTCTGTCCGTATATAAGCACCTGTTAGAGCTGACTGTCATTGTAATGTAAGCACCTGTGGCCAAGAACAATGCTGCCTGGCTGTCTGTCTGCACCAACTGTCACAATCATTGTTGACTGTGCGAATATCAGCACCTATTGTCATAACTACTGTTGTCTGGCTAGGCTGTCTATCTGCAAATCAACCCAAGCATTTCTAAATATATTTCAATATGTCCACATAGAGGCGGTCCGCATTGATTATCTGAAGAATTAAAATATTGTGTCTCCAGGCTTAATGACTAATTAATTTGTCCCAACTTCCCTTATATGCAGATTGTCCGATGGTATAGATATGTACTTGGATATTACATCATATTGCTGTAATTTCCTAAGTTTCATCAAATTTTCAATTTAAAAGCCATTTCCTCACACTTCTGCTAAAATGAAAAATAACTTTGGTTCCCACAGAACAAAAGCACGGAATATAAACCTCAAAATATCCTTAGTTCCTTCTAAACTTAACAATGTTGTAACTGAAAAATGAGTGATGTGTTCACTGTCATCAGGTAAAATCCTTGCAAGGTTTGCAAACTTTTTGAGATTCTGAGCCTGTTATTACAAGTTGATGCACGGCTATGTCTGGGCTGCAGAATGCATGGGGATACCGAAATTTTGTTTTTCATTGTTCAGTCTCATTCATCAGGATTATAGCTTATAGATCAAGATCAAGATGTATAAAGTTTATTTCAGCAAGAAATAAAAGCTTTATCTCTGGAAGTGAGTGCCATGAATTAAAAGAGAAAATATAGACTATGCAGGATATTTTCCTATCAAAGGCTATATCCATGAAAATCAGATTTCCTTTTTTTTTTTTGAAAATCGTGTATTCTTTTATTATCAAATAGGATTAATGTGAATATCAGCACTTAAGAAATCAACAAAGGTCTAGATCTTGGAACGATTTTGATGAAGCAGACTGTGTCTTTCTGTCTTTGAATTATCTGACTGCCCAATAATGTGTGTCAGAAGCCAGTTGCATGGCAAATGAAGTGTCCTGAATCGCGCACTTTTATTGAGGAATTAAGTGATTGGATTACATAACAGCTTGGAACTACAATATGTAGGTCATGCTGTCATTGAAATATAGATTTAATCTACAAAGTAAAGGAAATATTGGCTGGACACTGGGCCCCTCTGCTAAATACTCTCTCACATCATTTACTCTTTCTAGATCTGCATTTGACATTAATAGAATTTCTTTGCCCTGGATCTTTTCAGATCATTGTTTAGAGTGCATAAAACTTGTTGATGGTCAGCCTGTGGCTCTTTTGATATTTTCAGTCAAATAGTACTCCATTGCAGTAAAAAGAGCTAAGAACTTGAATTTCTTTAAACGAAAGACAGACTGAAGCTGTTCTGAATATTGATATGATTCAAAAAAAAAAAGGAAATGCCAGAATCCTCATTGCGATTCAAAAGAAAATTTTTTTTATGCAGCCAAGGGATCACACAAGCAATAGAGTGGTTAGTACTGACTTATTAATTACTCTTAAGATGCTATCAGGATCACAAAATTACACTTTAGGTATACGCTGGTGGATAAAAAAAAAGTGCTGACCATGACAAAAGTTAGTAAAGAGCAGCATTATGAGAGTTTGTGCCAAGTAAACATAATATTTTTCAAGAAAAGTGTGCTATCTGTTGAGATGTATTATACTTCATATTCTGCTGTTTCCACAATAGGTATTTTACAAAATGGAGATCAAATTCAGATCTCCATTTCTAAATCATTTAAAAATACAGGAGATTTCAGGACTTTTTTTTTCTTTCTCTTTTTGACATTTGACTTTGTACTAATCCAAAAAAAAAATTGCAATAAGCTTGGGGAGAAAGCCAGTACTAACATTTCTGTTCCCTGCATGACGCTGCATCAAAGTAATGCTGGTTTTATCAGGTTCCATGTTTCAGAGGTGTCAGCACTGGCAGCAACTTTATGAGAGCCTCAAATTGAAAGCAGTCCAAATAAGGCTATGGTATGCTTTCTCAACAATTGTGAGTCTTGAGTGAACACACACATACAGGATAACCTATACTATTACTGAAAATACTGACATGAGATTATGTCTAATACATATAAAAATATCGAGAGCTAAAACTAATGTTTATAATTATGTCAATGCCCTGTTATATCGCATCAATGGAGCATCACTTAATGCTGATTCCCATACCCAGACTTCATTTTGAATTTTTTATGAAAAGAGAGAGATTACGTACGCCTTCAAATTTTAGGCCAAACAGTTTATGTACTATTACAAAATTAAGTTGTTTTAAATCTGTATTTGTAGGAAATGGAAAAAAAAGAAAAAGGTTAAAGACCCAGGGCTTTTATATTCAGTAAATTTGGTTAGATGAAGCCTATAAATTTGTGGTAAAAAATATTATTTTTGAACAGCTTGAAGGAAAGTGATGAGTCTTAGCAGTTGTGCACTGTTCACATGTTCTTTCTCCATAAAAGTGAGTTGAATGGCCAGACAACTTCATCAGTTGTCAATATAAACCTTAACACCACAAACATCCACCAGTTTGTGGCCTGAAATTGAAGTAAATGAATTACCTGCTTTCCTAATTTTATCACATAGTAATACATAAATTATAGCTCTTGAAATTAGTAAAAATGAAAATGATAAGCCTGACAATTTGAAGTAACCCACAACGCTTTCTTAATTTTATTCTGGAAACATACCTTCAAGAAAGATTATTAAGGCTATTTTTCTTCTTTCAACTTTAGAACAAACTGAAACATGAAATCACTCTAACATAGAAAATTCTTCGTTATCAAGATAATAAGGTTGGAATTTTTTTTTGTCTTAATATATATATTTACTTTGTATAAATTCTCTGATTAACCTTGGCATGTTATGATCTTTCCAATATCAATCTTTTGACAAGATTAGAGTGTGAAGAAGAGGTTGCCAAACACCCAGAGACTGGAGAAGTGAGCCACCATTCAGGAAAAGAAAAGAAGCTGAAAGATGGTGTATCACCAGAAACACCAAAAAAGCCTTCCAAAATTTGCGGTTGCCTTGGATAATATAAATAATACCATTGCACAAATTTTTGTAAGTTTTAGTAAAAAGCCTTTTTTTCTTAAAATCTTTCAACAAAAGGTGATCCCATATTCTACTCTCATTGTTTCCAAATGCTATTGATTCAGAATAGTTTTCATAATCTTTAAAATTTTTTTCTATTTCATCACCTATAGTCAAGAAATCCGTACAATTGCCAAACAAAACTAGAATATTTCTGTGTGTGTATTTTAATTTTCTACTCGAATGCAAATGTGTAAGTGCTAGTAGCTATTTTGCAATATGCTATACTAATTCGAAAGATAAAGCACATAGTTGGATTTTCCAATTTAAAAAATTTTATTCATATTTTTCAGTGTATCAGATATAAGATTCCAGCTTCAAAAGATGGGAACTGTAATTTTATGCATGTACAGTTCAAATGGACATATTTTTTGAGTCACTAGCCATGGTTTTTTTTTATTTTTTATCTTCTATGGTTTCATTTTTCTTTCAAATTACTAGTGTTTTTTTTTTTTTTTTTTTTTTTTTTTAAGTGTCTAGATGTCCTTTAGTTTGTCCTAGAGAGAGTAACGCTTTACATCAGGTCTTTGTGAAACCTGAGAATTTCGTAGCTTAGTTTTGTACTCAGCTATCCTCTTCTCAAGACACAATATCATCTAATAGTCTTATTTTTATTTTACACCTAAAAAATAGCATGTGGACTTTGAGAAAATGTACTGTTATGTTAGAAACTTTACTGAATATCTAATCAGTTTATCTGATTTATTTTTATAGTTTGATAAAGTGTAATGCATTGTAATATCTTTCTTTCCTCTACATATCTCCAGTCTGAGAAGGTAAATCTTTTGAAACATTGCTCAATATGCCATGCTACTACTAAACTCTTGTATTACTGCTAAAAATATCCAACGGCCATTATATGTTTTTATATGATTGTAGCCAAGTATGGATAAACTCATATATTTTCCTACTTTCACTTCCCTAGCCATCTCAGTATGTTTATAGTTTCTAATACACCTTCTACAATCACACACTATTTTATACAGGGTAAAGAAAAGCTTTCAACATGTACAAATATACATGTTTGACATTATTATTACATTATAATAAAAAAAAAAATGACTTTAACTTAATGTAATCTGCATTTGATATTATTGAAGTTGAATTTTGAAGTATCTATGAATTCTGTTTTCCTTTAATGTTTGACAAAATAACTGTGAGTAGGCGTTTTGTTAAAAACCTATTGATTATGTATTTGTGAAATGTTTGTGAAAGAAATCTTAAATACTTATCATACAGATATTGACAAAGAGTCCTACCCAAAATAGTTTTCCTTGAATTATACGAATATTCACATATATCAGTACCAGTTTTATAACCATCAATACTTCAACTTCTCTCTTTTTTTCCCACACACCTGCGCAAATTAAATGAAGAAAATAATGAAAATACTTAGACAACATATAAATGACAACTGAAAAAAAAGTTAATCACAATGACAGAAACCATAATGGAAAGAATAAAAAAAAGAATCTTTTCACAGTATTTTGGTTTTTACTATGTTTGGGGATGACTGGCTTTATACAATCACAAGATGATACTTCATGCCATTCTCACATGAAACATCAAACGACTCAAGCCAGTATGATCAAAATTCAACAAAACTGTAGGCGTGAATCAGATCCATTTGCAGAACTACCAATCATTGACTTCAGCACTCTGTAACCACATAGTCCTGAACTGAGTTACTTGAGCAAACAAGTTTTCATGTCAGTATTTAAAATAATGAATCTGGGTGTGTAGGTATACATTTTTATTGATGTGAGCTTATAACTCTTGCTATACACCTACACTTTATTTTAATATCGACAAATTCAGTACTTATCAGATCTTGCCTCTTCACATTTACTTACTAGACAATCCTATGCCAACAACAATGAATAAATTCTACAAATACAAAAACAAATTAAGTGCAGCAAAAGGACTGGAAGTTGTTACTGCAAATGAAAAAGAAATTGGCCAAATAAATTCTTTGCTTTCAGCCTTTGCTCATACTTGACAATTGTGAGATTCATTCAGAATGAAAATACTAAGACCAGTGCCTAGTCCTGATTGGCAGCTCTGCATTTGTCTTTAAACTAGACCTCACAAGACTGATATGGACAACTACATTATGACGGATAGAGATTAAGTAAAGGAGGCACATGAATTACTTTGAACTTTTCCAGTACTTCATATGCCAAAAAATGGTGTAAATAGTTTACATAAATTAATGTTTTTTTCCAAAGGCCATTTCTGATAGTGGTAAATGTAAATCATCCATAAAAAAAAATAAAGAAGATTTAAATTAAAACTTACCTAAAGACTTTTGGCCTTAAATATCTGACTCATAAGGTCTGGTGCGATGACATTTTATAGTACCAATTCTAGAATAACACCAACAAAAAGGTGTACAACAACAAAGATTTTCATGATAAAAATCTCCTAATGTGGTTGAGTATAGAACATGGTTGTCAATGGAACAATAGTTAAACAGTATTCAGAAAAAGTTGATCAATACAAACTGGAAAAACAAAAATTGTTCTTTGAATTATTCCACAGATTCATACATTTGCAAAAGAAATAAGGTGCCTTTTTATGTATGTATTTGATATCAAATTTAACTTTTTAAGTATACTTTATCTTGAAAAAAAAATCATGAATACCAATGAAAGCTTTTGAAAATTTGGCATTTCTTCATTTACAATGATTTATGCTAAAACATGAAAAGCTACTTTTAAAAAAAGAGATTTCATCTCTCTCAAAACAAGACCTCAAACATTTGAAATATCTCATTTACTTCATCGCTCACTGAGATGATTGAAATAACATTGATCTCAGGCTCTATGTCACTCAATGGCTTTATTCCACATAATTTATTAAACAGGCCATTTTCAACAAACTTATAAATTTCAGTTATACTCAAAGTTCAGTGCAAGAGGTGCTTATTCAAAACTTCCAAAACACTGTATAAAATGAAATGTCAATGCAATTGGAAAACCATTATGTCAAAAGTCTTTGAGGTCCTTTAAATTTATGACCAGCATAGCATCAGAATTAAGAAACAATAAAAAATTATTAACTACAAACAAATTGTGAGCCAATGAGAATTCCTTTAATGCAGCTCTTTAAATGATAAGACTCTTAAATCCTGGGTTTATTAACATAGAGATGCACTTATGCTGTGCTGTATCAACATTCAAACACTAAGGAATGTATCCACATGTAAAAATACTGTGTTTATGAATCATCACTTAGTATTTTTGTGAGGACACATGCTGTCACCTCAGGATTGCTTTGTATCAATTCCACTAAAATGTTGATTTGACTTAAAAAGTGTTATTGACAGCAAGCGCTGAACCATCTAAAAAAACCTAGGAGTTGTGAATATCTTTTATGATTTTCAAATATAATCCATGGGAGAGTGACAAAAGTAGCGAAACTCAAAACTGAAATCATTTTTCTCAAACAAAATAAAAACTTGGAGATGGATAAAAACAATTCTGAGGCCATGCTTTTCTTAATCAATGCACATTTATTTACCACATACACGAATCTTTGAATATTGCACCAAAATGCATTATATAAGACATGTATTGCATGGTAATAATGCAAAAAAATTTAAAAAAAAAGCTTATTGATTGGGTGAGTACAGTTACAATATGCAGAATTGTTGAAGCTTCACTTTGTTTTGCCTTATTTATTCACCATTCAAACCCACGATAATTTTATAAATACCAAAAATTTATCATCAATATCACAATTAAATAAAAACAAAAAACAACAATGGAGCCAGGTTTTGGGGCAGTTATGAAATTTAAAATTGTAGCCCAATTGATAAGCATTGTACATGTTTCTCTTAAAGGCATAGATCTAGCAACTTTTCAAATCATCCTGATTTCAAGAATAAATAAAAAAAAAATCATATTAACGAATGTTATACAATTAACAAGAGGGAAAAAAGCCAAGATACTGCTTTCTTTGTTCTCAAAATTAATTCAACATACATTTTCACCGAAATACAGTTGGAAAAGCTGGCATAGACCAAGTCTCTCTCAGCATTTGAACTTCTAGCTCTTTGTTCTAAAACATGTCTTTAAACACTTGTCTATTGACCCAAAATAAACCATGAAAAGATAAAGATGGATGTTTACATTATGCTCATGTTTATTATACATTTATGCTAAGGTCATTTTCGACTTTTTTAAAACTTTTTGGTGGAACATGGTATAAACAGTCAATCCATTAGATCTATCATTACAGCTAAACGATCAGTGATATTAAAATATTCAAATTCACTAATACAGATTACTGATGATTACTTTCAAACCAAGATATGATTAAAAACTTTCTGGTTTACAATACATGAAGAGTGATTTTCATGGTAAAGATTGATAAAACATCTTTAAGAATCAGCCCTCTGTATGATGCCACATCTTCATCCTAAACAGTATTATACTTGGCAAAGATAAATATCAATATTTTCATAGGTGAAAGGCAAACATTAAATTATCAAAAGACATTAACCTAGAGATAAATTCAAATGGTTTACATAAAAAAAATAATTATTTGGTTCAAACTCTTGACATTAATAATCATTATCTAAAGAAATTGGCTATTTCATGTAAATTCTAGAGAATTTGAGGAGATTACTTTCTCATGGATACATTGAACACACAAATGAATTGGAAGCTGCTGACAAATAAATTTAGGGGAAAAAAGAGCATACTAAAATCCTCAACATCCTGGCCGCTTTTACTCTAGTCTAAGATGCATCCATTATGTTTCAGTATAAAAACAGGCAATGTTTTCATAGCATTAGCAATAAATTTCATATATAGTTAAGTAGACATGAACACAACGTGAGCCAAAACCTTGGTAGTTTTTACTTCAGATTGATGGCGTATAAAAATGAATATTAGATGAAACATCTACAAAAAAAAAATCACAATGCTTCAAGTCAGTTGAAATGTCACTGCAGGAGAATTCTGAAAGACATGTTTCTTAAGAAACAGATCCAACAGCTTAAAAATGGAAATTTGCGACAACATGACAGCACTCAATTGGCATGTGCTGGAAAAACATGTTTACAACGTTAATCCACAGCACTTCAGCTTTTAAAATGACTGTAAGAAATCATTGTGGATCATAATAGTACCAAAAAAAACCGCTGTCATTTCCGAGTTTATGATTAAATTTAAAAAGCTGAGAGCTGTCTTTTGCACCATCTCTCTAGCACATGCTTTCTACATGGTGATTTTATCTACAGAAGTTTCATGGGAGAACAGGTTCAGAGACAAACTTTGGAATACAGATTGAGATATCCCCTGAACAGAAAAAAATACATGCATTAACGTTACTAAAGTTCATTAAAATGGACTTTTTCTGCACTCAAATCAATGCATGAAATTGTAAAAGGATACAAAACGTTCGAAAATATTAGATTACATTATTTTCTCAATAATTTGTCAATAAAAAGTATAAGAAAATTGATAAACTCAAATGTTTTGACATTGAAGGGATTAAACATTTTGTCGTATATTTTTATAGACATAAACCAGTCCAAATCTGCTGAACAAAAACAAAATATATATATATATATATATATATATATGTATATAAAAACAAAAACAGTAAAGAGAACATAAGTTAATTTCTTTGTTTGGCCAAAGGCTAAATACACTACTAAAAAAAAAAAAAGAAAATGTTGCATGGAGCAATTACCATTAAGGAATGATAAAAATATGTGATAAATAAATATACAGTAGAACACGATAAGGTCCAACACGAATTCCTCGAACCCATCCGTTTTCCCCTTCTGATTCTCACTTTATTCCCTTCTTATTTCTATGTTTTTGTCAAACTAGCTCAAAGTTATAACACATTTTCTTCAAACAATCAGCCAAAAATTAGAGAAAAAAATCTTCTTCTCATAAGAAATTCGTCAGACCGTGACTTACATCACATTTGCAGATCTTAAAATTCAATCAAGTGCTCTACACAGTTGTTGGTATCTTCAAATAAGCACGCCTTACCCCTCCCTTTCGCTATGTAGAAACAATTTGTGGACAGGCAGCATAGTCATTTACCCATAGTTGCCAGGGAGAGAGACGCTCCTTTTCTAGCCCCACCTTACTATAGCCTAGTCCCATACAACCGGCGCCAGTTGTCTGTCTCCGCCTGTGCTAGGTCTACCTGTCAGTCAGACTTCAAAAGGGCTGATTGTAACCATGATTTGTTTGTTCCACATGCACAAGATATGGATAATGATGAAAGGTAAATCTGTCTCGGCCCACCCCTTGTATAATCAATCGGTACATAGGTGAAAAAAAGCTGACAGGTAAGATCTCCTTATTGACATTTAGGGTACTGGATGGCTCAAAAGGTAGAATGTTGGACTGAAGTGAGCTTCAAGTTCAAACCTTTGTAGAGTTCTGGTGGGATTAGGTCTAGTTCTGCCTTAACAGACAGCCCTTGTCTGCTTACTTAAAGATTATTCAGGAATAAGCATTTGAATGTCGACTTTAGACTGAATATACGCCTAGCTAGAAAGAAATTTGTGACCGAGATCTGAATGTAGACCTAGAGTCTTAGATCTAGATCTAGCATCAAGAGTTGGAGATTCAATAAGCACTGCGGTTTGGAGACAAGTTTTTACATAAAATGAGTTGGAATGACAGATGGAGTTTTTCAGAGGTCTCTGTCTTCTGTACTCTCTTTGAAATCCTAAAAGTAGGGAAAATACAGCAAATCGGGCATCCCTGTAATGCTTGGAATTGCAGAAGTAGTCAAGACAACGTGAAGCCTCTATACGTTGTTAACGCACTTCAAAATATTCCCGAAAACGCAAATCCAGGGTCTGAGTGCTGAAAAATGATTTGTTGGACACAGCTTCTTCGAACGTATAAAAATTCCCCTGTGAATTTGAGGAATCCGTGCTTCACTGTATATATAAATGAACAGAAAATTGGTCACTTTTGCTCAAAATGGAACTCATAAGAAATGTTCACTGATATTCTTAAAACCTGGTTTTTAATATTGCACAAAATTTTCACATGAGAAAAGAATGAAAACATTATTTCTTTCTGTTTGACAAAACTCATTGGGAATATATACCTTGATATTATTTCCCTTCATGGATTTCTCTTACACGAAACAGTTGCAATTAAAAAATTATTTATTTCCTTTTTTATTTTTATATTTTTTCACTGAGGCATAAAAAGTTATGTTTAGTGTGTATAAACTTATCAAAAACTGTATGAAAGCACAGCGCAATACATAAAGCAAAAGTCAAATAGCCAAACGATTGACACTCTGAACTCTTTAAATTTAAACTTAATACTGTGATTTCCTGTCACATTGCCACAACTCTTCATTTTGTGAGATTTTACTAGCTGCAACGTTGGGCTATAGAATGAATATTCTCAAAACTTTTGTTACAGATTCAGAATCCATGTGAATGCAGTATATTACCTCTTGGCAAATGCCAAAACGCAGATGTCTCCATCAGAGTGTCAAGTTTTCTTTAAATAGAGTCAAAACTACATGATGTCTTGATAAAGAATTTATAAAATTTTTTTGCTTTGTTCACAGATTTCAAAATTGCAAGAAGAAAAAGTCAATTACTTCTCTTTTTATTCTATGTTGATTAAAACTTATGTTTTGAATATGAACAATTACAATAAGAAATTTACATATTTTCAGCAAAGTACAGAGTAAAAAGTGACACTTCAATAATATATGGAAACAACATGATACTAAAGTCAAACTTATTGATTCCTGAAACCATTATTAATAGGTAACACCTTGGTATCAGAACAGATATTGGGTCTTTTTTTTTTTTTTAAAGATTCAAATATTTTGCTTGGCTAGAAATACAAAAAAGTAAAACATTATAGGAGAAATTTAAAGAATAAATAAGATTTTATGAATCAATGATCTTTTTCTAATTAAATAATATAAAAAAAACAGAGAATACTCATGACTTTGGAACAAACATCTCAGTTGAGGGAATGATTGCACCTGTGAAATTATACAAAATCATTAAAAAGAAAATGTAGCTGATTTGAACTGAAAAGGCCACATTCATCCAAATCAGTATCACTGCAATGACCAAAATAAAACATCAGTATATGTATTAGTCAAAGAAGATGACACCCCCCCCCCCCCTTTCCCCCTCCCCCAAGAAAAAATTGTTCCAGAATTTTCAACAGAAACAATAACAGCTCAGGCTGACTGGTACTTGTAGTTTGCAGAATCACATACAAGCTCAAGTAATCTGGTGATGTCTATTTACACAAGGTACAGTTTTAAAGACACTTTACGATGATATTCATCAAAATTTTCACTGATCATTTTGTACATTAGATAAAAGCCTTTTCTGTAAAAGGAAACTATAACAATAGCCGTTTTTCAAACTTTAGAAAAAATACTGAAAAAAAAATCCCTTTAATTCTGTAATCACTAGGCAAAGAAAATAGCACGGTTCACCTAACTCCCAATCTGATAAACAAAATTTATGGATAATTTGACACTAGTTCCAAAACCAGTCACTATTATCCTATATACATGTTCTCTCCTTACCTTGATAGTCTGAAAATTTCAATTGTATTGACAGTAACAACTCGGACAAACTGCACTTGGAATAAAATTCTCACAAAAGAACATGACATGCCTAAAATAGCAGAGAGAAAAATGTCTATCAGGAATCACTTGAGATGCAATTAAGTTCCCTTAACACCAAATTTTCCTCAGAGAGGGGATCTTATTAATGGTATCCCCAAGAGGACATAAAAAAACAAACAGTACGCTCCATAAGTGATTAGCTTATAAATGATAGCTAGGCAATCCTTGCATCCTTTACATGATCTATTATTAAGCTCTTCAAAATAATCCCTTAAAGAGCATCTCACATTTCCTTGAGGCATTTCTGTGCATCCTTGAGAGTCTTAGATGCTCTTAGTCTAAGGATCCTCTACCAATGAAAAATCTAAACCTCATGGCAGACGATGATCAGGAAGTCTTGCCCTGTTATGCACTTTCACCATATCTCACACTTTCTCTTTGGATTCATCTTGGCTGTACTTTTACACTTGAATTCCTTGTTGAAATCTTGAGAGTTAGACAAAGTGCCAATAACCCTGAAAAAAAAACAACATAATAAGCATAAATTATCATGTAATAGAGACTCAAGTTGTATCAAAGTGCATAACATATACTCACACAATTTTACTTTGAGAAAAAATTGCATCTTTATATTGGTGAGAAAAACAAAATTACCAAACAACACATGTTTTTTTCCTATGTCGTTCGTCCTATTTTTTTTTTAAACACACAAGCAATAAATTTCTGCACATTCATTTCCATTAACAAAAATTAGAATAACTGCAGAATCCAAAGTAAATAGGCAGGAGTGGATAAAAACATTACGATATGGGGGTATGAAATCTCAACTGTAGAGAAAGCAGAGATAAAGAGAATCATTGATCAATTGATTGACAGATTACTTCATGCTTATTTGGGTATTTTCTCAAGCCCTTTGTGCTATACTTGGTGGGTTCAGGTATTGGCTTCAGTCTTGTAACTTCTCAGCCAAGCTTTGAGACTCTTGTGTTCAAAGGCAGACAAGAGCAAGTTTGCAATTCATATTACAAGTGAAAAAGATTGTAATGTCGTTAAAACTTTCACCTGAACTTTGGTGGAGAGTGTGGATCAATGAGTATTCCCATGTGGTCACTCGCTGCCTTGCTGTTCCAGCACCAGACCTGGACGAGAGGATAGGAGTGGGGAACGGGGAAGGGGCACATGCATTACAATCAGGTTTTCAATGTTATATTGTCCTTGTTGAATTTTGATCACCAGATCACTTAAGTGTAACAATTTCTGAATTTTACTGACTTTATTTTCAGATCCTAGTGATTGTAACTTTGGTTGTGCATGGATCTAAAGTCAATTTTTTAAAGTTCATCACGGCAAGGTTGATTTCTCTGATTTTATAGCTGGTTCTTTGCAGGAGCCTACATATGTGTGTGTGTGTGTGTGTGTGTTTCTCTCTCTCCTTTGAGAGCAAAGTTGATATAAAAACAAAAAAAATTTAGTACAAACAAAATAACTGTAAACTGCATCAATATGATCTAATGAATAGAGCTGTGCACCAATTGAACAGCTTTAGAGATGCATATATAGTGGTCTGTGGTCTAGGAGTAACCATTGTCCCATAAACTAGAGTCATTTGTCTGGCCGGCTTGAGTGGTTTGTCATTAGTGACATCTTGTCAACTGCCTAGCACTGGTCCGCTACCCATCTGTTTACTCTCTTTCTTGAATTGTGATTTACAAATTTGTAATGAATTGTGCTGAATGTACACTATCTTCCCTGAGAATGGTGAAATTGGTGCTGTGGAATGTCTGCTTCTGAATGGGTATAAAATATCTTTGCTCACCACACTGAATCTCATCAGACCAGGATCTAGAGGTAGGGACACTTTAAATTAAGTCCACATTCTTGCAATACAGTGACTTTATACCTGAGCAAAGGAGAGGAAAAATAACTGTCTGTGGTTCAGATTAAGGGCAGGCAGAAGCTGCTCCTCTCCGTTCCTCTCCACCCAACTGCTGTAGGCCTGGAATAGAAAAAAACCCTTTACTTCAGGAACCTTCAGAATGCATGTATTTTGGAGAACGGTCGAGACATTGAAAAATAAAAATTATATGACTTTTCAGTGAATTTTTCAGAATAGGAGAAATATGTGTATGTATAGGGTGGAAAATTAATATGCAAGTGCTGCATTTGTTGGAGTTTTAAATTTTAGAGAATATTCTACTTGACAATAACAACAAAAATTTTTTAAATTTTTTTGATAAATAAGGACAAAGTTTCATACTATTGATGAATAGCATGTGCCCAGTATTTGCATTATTTTTCTCATATTTTTGCCTAAAACTAAATGTGACATTAAATACTTCTTAAAAATTTTTAAGAAGTCAGATTCAAGTAAGATTTTATTAACTATAGACTTTTTAAAAATTATTAGGAATTCCATTAAAAAAAATGAATGGTATAAAATCAAAGATAAATCATATAAATTCCAAATTACATATAAACTTACATTGTAAGCAGATTTAAGACCACCATTGTCTGCTATATTTTCCCCCAGGGTCTGTTTCCCGTGTTCCTAATAAAAGGACATAGAGATAAAGCACCCCGGAATAGGTTTGGGTCAGAGAACACAAAAATCTTCGACAAGATTTAATTAAAGGAGTCACATATAAGAGCAGGATAAAATATGGTGTTTTGTATTTACAGAATACTCTAAATAAAAATGAGGGTGTGGATAAAAACCAACCCTTCAGTTCTAAACTTAACTAGCTGGATCTTACAAACAATATATGGAAGACAGTACAGTAATGAATTGCATACCAACTCCTCTGAAACTGTACGCCTATAAGACAGACAAGCCTAGATCTATCTAAGTCTACTGCTATCAATCTCACCAAAAGCAATGCTATCTGGGTAAAATTTATGAACTCTTCAAAGTATGACCTCTTCAAAGAGTATCTCTTATCCCATTTGCTCATTTATAAATACTATCTTGAATTTGTCTGATTTTAAATTGTGCACTTAACTTGAACACTAAGCCTTTCAAGCTTTTGAGGATGTAGGTTCATCAGTGCAGATACTATTGCTTAATGTGCTTGCAGAAATCAGGGAAATTCTTTTATCTTTTATAAATTCCAAAATAAGATTGTATGATCGTTATCAAATTTAAAATGTAATATGAATTCTAAAAATTTACATGTAGATTCAATAAGTTTCCAAAACCACACATATTTGAAAAATTAAGCTACATCATATTCTAAAATGAATGAAGACAAAAAGCTTACGATATGCTTATCTATAAAATTGAAATTTCATAACTGGGTAGTTAATAAGAACATAAAGACGAAACTGAAAAAAAAAATGTAAGATAGAGTACTTTTTAAAAAAATTCTCCAAAGATTAGTTGTTTCTTAAAGAGATTTGATTTTAACAAAAAAAGAAGAAAAAAAAAGAGAAAGCCATACAGAGATTGAAAAAAAAAAGAGACGGTACATCATACTGCTGAAAAAATATTTGATCTCAGATTCATATTTAACTCAAATTTTCAGTGAGTTCTTGATACTAACTTTATTTTCAATAAGTGTGCTGCATAAAATTCAAAATTTGATAACATGCTAATCTTTAAGAATCTGAAATAGACTTTAACTTACAAAACTGAGTTAAAAGCTAACGACCAAAATAAAACACGAGAAAAAAAAGGGCCAGGTTAGTCTGAAAGGGAAGGTTAATTCGTTTGGTTTCAGAGAGAAAAGCATCAGTCAACTTTTGATAAGTGCTATTTCATTAATAAAAAGACAAGTCAAGCTCACATGTTCTCCATGAAGTTGATAGGAATTGTACTGATCGATCATGCATTGAGTTTTTTTCTTGAAGCGTTTCACAGCATCTGCTCCCCACCAGTTCTTCATGTTGCCATTCTTGTCATATTCTCGACCTGGATGGGACCAAAAAAAGAGGAGCAATAAAGAGAGTATTTCAATGTCCTTTTATAACCCTAATAAATGACCAAGTACAATCTGACATGTCACATCGGCATAAGTTGGGATCAGGCAGATGGGCACTAGTAAATGACCAGCTTCAATTTGACAAGTTATATAGTTTGATAAATATAACCTGGATCACGCAAATGGTCCATCTCAAGTTATTCATCTTACAGAGCAGCATTCAAAACTTTATTTACGCTTCTACTTAAAAATAGCACAAGGAAACTAGAAAAAGAAAAAAAGAACGCTCAAAATTTATTGTTAAAAAAAACTATGGAAAAATATTTCTCCAAACTGACATAAAAATTCATTTTGGCTCAGATGCTGAGTTCCTACAGAGCAAAGCTCACAATAATGAAAACTACACAAAATAAAAAATTTCACCAAGGGAAGGTGAGCCACTTCTTTGAGCTATGAGTAAAACAAACAACAGAAGTTAAATTGGCCACAGATGTACAAGAACCCTTAGAAGGTAGATAAAAACCACTTGTTGCTAGTTTTTGATGAGAGCAAGTCATGTAAGGCAAAGTGATGGTAAAATAGTTTAATTGTGATGCACAGTTTTGTCTCTATAGATGACTTTTCATTATAAATGATTCAAAATATCTATGGGAATGGAGAGCTAAATAGACAGCAAATTTGTTGTCTAATGCAATGATAGAGACATATGCCAGACAGATAGATATGAAGTACATTGAGAAAATCAAAGTAAAATTAGGGAATATTCCTACATATAAAGCTTTAAAAAAATTGGATGCTGCCGAGTCAGAATCTCTGAAGTCAAATGATCAAACTAATTGAGAGACTAAAGTGCAGTCCTCCGATACCTCCAGTATGGCACTAGTAAATTCTCACCCTGATCATCAAAGCCGTGTGTGAGTTCATGTCCCATGACTACACCCATGGCTCCGTAGTTCAGAGATCTGATAAGATGAAAAAAAAAGAGAGAGAGCTTCAGAGACAAAGAACTAAATTTGATCATTGGTATAAATGGTATAAACATTTTTTTGGGATGTAAATAACTGCATCAAAATACATAGTATGGCACAGGATATTTTAGTTAAATGTTGTAAAGCACCACAATGTGGAATGTCGATTGCTGTGAGGTAAAATCGTCCACCCTAATATCTGTGGGAACATTTATTCCTGATCTGATTACTGTGTTGATGGATGAGTTTGGTGCTGCCTATTTTCCATTCTGCCTCATCCAATGGACATTTCTTCGTTTAACAAAACAAAATTTAAATCACCTTGTTGAGGAAGGGACATAAATGCCACCGATTCAAGCATAATAAACGACCAAATTTTGAAAAGGATTTTGAAAATGACAACTATTGTTTCAATTTCGAACTTGATATAAGCTTCTAACTGTGAAGCTTCACATAAAATGTCACACACTTCAAAGAGGGAAACATCAACTAAAACAATTTTTCTTTTAATTATATCAATTAAAATGTTCCAACTGTTTTTGTCTTTCAAATACTCTAAGACATTTGACGCTTCTCCATTGTATATATTTCCATATTTGCTTTTTTTTTAGCAAGAACATAATCTTTGAAAAAATTACAGTAAATTTCGACATCATAAATGAAAAAAAAATGCAATATATGACAACCTGCATCTACCATTCATTCTAAGTTTGCATAAGTTCTGTGGATCAAGATCCAGTTGGCTTAGTCATGATGGTGATATTGTTTGAACATGTCAGATTCATACAAAATAAGACATTAACTTCTATATTTGGCTTTTCAACAAGGACACTAATTTTGTAACATCTTTCTACTTTTCTAGTTGCAGAAAACTTAGCTCTGTTTAAAAAAAAAAAAAACTTTACACATGGCAATAAGTAGAAGAAGATCTGATACAAAAACTTGATGGATTTAAACAAAAAATTGAAACGGTCTAAAGTTTTTTTCAGAAAAAAAAGAGTTAAAACTGTAATGAACAAAAGTGGTAAGGGCGTGGATTAGAAGCATCACTTAAACTATCAGGGTTTGCAGGAGAAAGCCTACACCTTGGAATCATGACCTAGGTATGACCTGGCACCCTTTGAACATTGGGAGAGAGGGTTGAGTCATTTGCAATAAATTTCTGTTCTGAGAACTTTCTGCTCCATACCTTACAAGTATCAGTTACAACATAAACCTATTGTGCCAAGCACCAAGCATAAAGATCTGGGCTTTTTACACAATAGCAAACAAAATTACAAGTGCATCAAAATCGATACTTCACAGCCTAGATTAGAGCAGATATTACGCATGCCTAAAATAGCAGAGCAATTTCTGCAGGTACAAGATACATCACTGAACAGCTAATCCCAACACAAGATAAGCTGATTCACTGAACAGAAGAAATAAAGCAATATGTGACATCCCACAAATTGCCCCTGAATGACAAATGTGCAGTTTATCTTGTCCTTGAAGGCTCACTAGACTTTATCTCTAAAAATAATCATCCTTTCTTGAAACAATCCCATATAAAACTTTGTTGTTCTTTGAGCTTCTATGGACCAAAACGGAATGTCAAAACACTGCAAAAAATAATATCGAGATTGTATATGTATATATATATTTATATATATATATTAAATGATCCAATGATACAAATTGTTAGCCATTGAAGCTCCACAGTGTTTTAATAATCTTTGCCAAACAAATAAATAAATCAGTTTTAGATACAGTCACACGCAGCACATGATCAACAAGTTAAAAAAAACCCACAATAAAACAAAAAAAAAAAAAACTTGCCTGTATGATGCACTTCATATCATTGCCATATAAGGCTGTGTGTGTGAGAGAGAGAGAGAGAGAGAGAGAGAGAGAGAGAGAGAGAGAGAGAGAGAGAGAGAGAGAGAGAGAGAGAGAGAGAGAGAGAGAGAGAGAGAGAGAGAGAGAGAGAGAGAGTGAGAGAGAGAGAGAGAGAGAGAGAGAGAGAGAGAGAGAGAGAGAGAGAGAGAGAGAGAGAGAGAGAGACAGAGAGAGAGAGCGAGAGAGAGAGAGAGAGAGAGAGAGAGAGAGAGAGAGAGAGAGAGAGAGAGAGAGAGAGAGAGAGAGAGAGAGAGAGAGAGAGAGAGAGAGAGAGAGAGAGAGAGAGCGAGAGAGAGAGAGAGAGAGAGAGAGAGAGAGAGAGAGAGAGAGAGAGAGAGAGAGAGAGAGAGAGAGAGAGAGAGAGAGAGAGAGAGAGAGAGAGAGAGAGAGAGAGAGAGAGAGAGAGAGAGAGAGAGAGAGAGAGAGAGAGAGAGAGAGAGAGAGAGAGAGAGAGAGAGAGAGAGAGAGAGAGAGAGAGAGAGAGAGAGAGAGAGAGAGAGAGAGAGAGAGAGAGAGAGAGAGAGAGAGAGAGAGAGAGAGAGAGAGAGAGAGAGAGAGAGAGAGAGAGAGAGAGAGAGAGAGAGAGAGAGAGAGAGAGAGAGAGAGAGAGAGAGAGAGAGAGAGAGAGAGAGAGAGAGAGAGAGAGAGAGAGAGAGAGAGAGAGAGAGAGAGAGAGAGAGAGAGAGAGAGAGAGAGAGAGAGAGAGAGAGAGAGAGAGAGAGAGAGAGAGAGAGAGAGAGAGAGAGAGAGAGAGAGAGAGAGAGAGAGAGAGAGAGAGAGAGAGAGAGAGAGAGAGAGAGAGAGAGAGAGAGAGAGAGAGAGAGAGAGAGAGAGAGAGAGAGAGAGAGAGAGAGAGAGAGAGAGAGAGAGAGAGAGAGAGAGAGAGAGAGAGAGAGAGAGAGAGAGAGAGAGAGAGAGAGAGAGAGAGAGAGAGAGAGAGAGAGAGAGAGAGAGAGAGAGAGAGAGAGAGAGAGAGAGAGAGAGAGAGAGAGAGAGAGAGAGAGAGAGAGAGAGAGAGAGAGAGAGAGAGAGAGAGAGAGAGAGAGAGAGAGAGAGAGAGAGAGAGAGAGAGAGAGAGAGAGAGAGAGAGAGAGAGAGAGAGAGAGACTGACATGATGTTGAACAAGTTAAAACTGCAACTTTCTTGTTTGATTATATCATCAAAAACATAATACTTTACTTCTATTGTAAACTCACTTTGGAAAATTCCTATCATAGAAAGGAGCTTGCAGGATTCCGGCGGGAAAAACAATTGTGTTTTTACTTGGTGTGTAGTAAGCATTCACCGTTGAAGGTGACATTGCCCACCTAACAAAGCAAAATAAAAAACATTCATAAAGAACATTTAAGCTTAAATTGCAAAATAATACTATACAATAAATTAATGTAAACAAGATGAAATCTTTAGACTGAAAAAAAAAATGGTTGATTCAATTTTTTGTGCAAATCTTTACATACATCTTGCATCTAGAATGTGAGCATTACTCCATCTCAGTCAATATATTCCATGTAAGGTTTATTTTCTTTTTACAACTTTTAGATTCTTATTTATATCTCTCTCTATTTCTTAATGTGTATGATTCTCCCCCAAATATATTTTTAACAGCCACCTTTCAGTTTACCTTAAATCTCATTTTGCCCCTGAAGGCTCTCTGAAAGACATCATTTTGACTATGCCCAACATAATTACAGATTTTGTTTTGTGCTTTAATTTTTGAAACACACAAATGTGTTCTATATTTTAACAATTCTTTTTAATTAGACCTACTATTTCCAGCTACACACTGTAACTTACTGGGCTTATAAGGTTAAAGATTACAATAATGGTAAAAGAAACAATTTGTTTATTCCTATCTTTGTTGAAAACAAAAGGGTCCAGTAAAATTATGACTGTTTATGCCTATGCTCACTCTAGAGAAATAAATAAGGCACACCCATGTGGGGTGATGTGAAATGTCTAACTGTTGACACATTTCTTACCGCAAACAGGGAATCCCCTTGCTGTGACCATGTCACCTCCCACCCGCACACAGGTATAAGAACGGGGATTCCCTATGCCTATTTAGGTGCTAAAATTACTGGATAAAATATGTTGCACTGATCTCCTTTGACAATAGAAAGAAGGGACATCACTTCCCCGCAAATGGGGAATCCTTGTGTTACAAAATACAACTTTTTCTTTTCTTTTTTTTTTCTGGTCCCCCCCCCCTCTCTTCAAAAACTTTTTTCTTTTCTTCGATTTCACACTCATTACATCTTTATAAGGTGTATCAACCATTCCATGTGAATTCATTTCAAACAGAATGAAAAAAATGTTAAAAATTGATGGAGATATGCATTTTTTTTTTGTGATGCACCCCCTCTGGGTGAAAAAAAAACATCTCAAACTTTACTTTGGCAGTGGATATGGGTAGTGAATTTACTTAGTAAGAATAGTGTTAAGAATGACTCACTCATTGAGAGGCTTCTTCCTCAACTTTTCATAACCTTTCTTGAATCCATAGCGAGTATAGGCAAGATTGTTGTTGAAGTAGTCGGTCTTGTTAATTGCCAACTAGGAGGAAAAAATGTAGCACAAAACAAAAAAAAGAAATGAAGTGCAGATAAAACCATGGTGGAATATTCATGTAGAGACATAAAATTGCAGTGTAAGGTAAAGGATCTTTATATTGGGAATGAGGTATTCATACTTACACCTTCATATTTATCATCTAGCTTGACATTGTCCAAGATGTAGTCTGGGTAACCAATCATGTCCGTGACAGCATTCGCCTGTGAGAAACAGCCACAGGCAGGTTTTGATATCATAGAAAGTTTTGGTAGAGAGCTATGGACCAATTTGATTAAGATTGATTACAGGCACAAGAAAACTATGTGATGACCTGACTTGTTCAAAGAGTGTAAGCAAAAAGCTAGCACTGAGGTCAATTGATAGAGCCAATTTTTTAACCTTGCACCAAAAATGCTTGCCATCATTCCTGGTGGTCACTTATGTCACCTGAGTTCTGATAGAAAATCTTTTTCTGAAAGAATTGATTTGAGCTCGTGAAGTTCATGTACGGATGTATTGAACACAAAAATTTTTTTAAGCATGCAAAGGAAGCTGACAAAAATGATTGATTAAATACCTGTTTGTTTTTCTTTATGCTAAAACTTTCCTTTAACTAAAAAAAACTTTAAAGACATATCCTGAGAGTTCATACTTCCGGCCATTCAACTGTGCGACTCTCCTGCCCCTCCTTACACACACACACAAACACATTTGAAAAACCACTGTTGGTCATCACCTTGTCTAAAGCGGCTGCTCTAGTTGCATCATCCATCCAGTCAAGATTCGGGAGGTTGTCTGTGAAGGCTGTTCTCACATTTTCAATCATCTCTTGGGCCTGGAAAAGATCACAAAGATGACACAATATAGTTTCTTTGTTGACTTAACTAGCCTTACGTATCTTATCTATGTTTACTAACCATTTATTTTAACTGACACATTAGTTTTCATATTGAACCATACACTTGTAACAAGAATACTACCAGGACAGATTGTGAGACAGAGAATTTCTATAACTTACACAGTCATGTGGCAAAATTTTATCTTTACGTGCAATCAAGCGTGCCTTGAATGAGTATTCCTTTAAGTATAAAGCTACCTATTCAGTCTTGATGAAGGAGTAATGTAAGACCTTACATGTCAGAAAATAGCTTTAAAAGCAAAACATTTGCCTGTCATTTGCCCTATGTACCTTCAGTATGAAGACAAAATGGGGGTTTAAAAAATGGGATAGGTCATAAGAGTCACAAAATTAGAATAAAAAACTGATTATATCCCAGCATTATAGCTTCTTGTATTTATCTCATGTTTAAACTTTGATGTTTATCATGTCTAAGTATCTTTATCATTCATATCAAACGTTTGTAAATACATTTGCCAGTGTTGATGTTGTGCAATTCAGGCCTTCCCATATTAATTTGCAATTCACTCCCCATGTTTGAGTAAATTCCTTTTCTTAGGAGCATCGTGACAAAATGATTAAAGTTCTGCTTCTCTGAATGGAAGACAGTTGTGGCCCTTATAAGCTGAAGGTTCAAATCTCACTAAGACCAAGCATTTTTTCTCTCAAGGTTTCGCTCAAAGCCTACTTATAATGACTGCAGAGCATTGCCTCTACTTAGACACTACAAATTAAAAAAAAAAGCCACGACTGCCCCTGTGTCCTCAAGAGGACATCTAAACAACAAGAGATTAGAGTCTAAGAATGCATCGTGGTCAATTGTTCAACTCAATCTGAGCAGAATCTGCTGGAGTTCATGAAATGCTGCCTGCCATGCTGTGCTGTGCTTTGCCCTAGTCCAGAACATACCAGGAGAGACCTTCAAAGCTTCATTCATTTTCAGGCCTAGAGAGAGAGCATAGACTGAAATCTCTCGTGTGTGGTGTTTAAAATGTCATGAATTCATGAAGACAAATTGTTTCCTGCTTTGGAAAGCATTTGAGGAAGGGGGATGGGGGTCGAGGCTTGTAAAATGGTGTAAAGGTATTTTGCAATGGATGGATTAAGTGAGACACAAAAGACAAATAATGATCTAAAATTGTCTTTTCCTAAAAAACCTTTTCTTAATATTTATAACCTTTTCTTTGCTGCCACTCTTAAATGTCTCCCTCACAAAAAGTGCACCAACAGCAAAGCCTAGGACCGAATCTGTGTCAGAGATGCATGTAAACCAGGCATCTTCATTACCCTTGGTGCCTGGAGAGAAAAATGCAAAAAAAGTGCCAGTTATACCATACATTACTCCAAACAACTTGACATTAATTTTATGACAATGTCAATGCTAAAAACAACAACGCTGACCCTTGTGGTTCTACTGTTTTGTTTCTCTACTATCACCACTTCTCCTGTTGCTGCTAGTTACTAATAATTAAAAAGAAAAAAAAACCAAATCTAACCTTATGGTTATAATCGCAAGGATCCTTTCAAAATTATACATGAAAAAAAAAAACAAGTTTGCACCAATTTTAAACTTATGATTTGATGAACATCTGACCAAGAGAGTCAGTACAAAGAAATGTTTACCATAAATTATGCCAAAGGTTACTCTGCCTTCAAGATGTTTGGCATTCTTTTAGATCCACCTCTAAGGCTGCTGCTACAGCTACAACTAAAGCTGCTGCTTATTAAAAATCATAACAAACTCAAACAATAATAACTCAGCCACATCTTACCAGTCATGACCTCCGTGAAGGCTTGCTTAGCCTCTCTGAAAGGTTTGGAGAGTGTCGAAGCAAAATCCACCACCAGTTTCCACAGCATGTAGTCATTTAATATTCTAAGGAGAAAATGTCCGAAAATCCTTGACTGGGTGATATCATCTTTATATTTATAAATCTGGTCAGCCACACATAACAAGGATTTCTCATTAAGTATTGAGACTAAAAAAAAAATTGATTTTAAATATAAAAGGAAAGAAATGAACACTATAAGATATTTCCAAACAACCAATTCTTCATTACATAAATCAACTTGAAAAAAATGACATGACCTGTGTCATAGACTGACATTTTCATCGCTGATTTGAAATGTAAATAGTGAAATTAGGTGATGAGGAAAAATATAAAATTCAAAATATACACACATACATACACGTTTCAAAAAAACTTAAAACACAAAGAAAAAAATTCTGAATGATAAAGCAGTGATGACAAAGATGAAAAAAAATTTTACATATGACGAAGAAATCACAAAAAAATGTCACAATTTTTATTATATTAGTACAACAGAAATAATGGAAGTTCAGGTATCTGCTAGATATCTCTGTAGGACCAACTGTTGCCCTTTTAAAGACAGAATTTGGCTTGATATTCTCAATTTCTTACCTATCAAGATTCATTTGCATCCACAATATAACAAAGTCAGATTTTCATCTCAATGTCTGATCAACATATTTCATAATATTATATCATTTTTTACTTGCAGACAACTTGTGCTGTTAAGCACCTATTACTGGATAAATCGTAACCATAACAAATTGGGCTCTGATGTTTTATTTTCTAGAAGCATAATAACTATCAGAAACTGAAGCACTGAGAGGGTAAGACCTGACATCTCAACTATTGAGAGTGGTATGTTTCAAATCTACGGCCAAATTGTATGGTGGTCACAAAACAGTTGTTCGACTATGTGACGGTGACTTTTCCTGTAAATAAATCACATAAGTTTATTATAAAAGCAGAGGTGTATTTTCCACTATCCACAATATATACAAATTTAATTTTCCCAAAATAAATTGTATAGAAAAAAAGAGTTAATTTTAGATTTATATGGCTTACTGTTTTCCCTCTTCGGTTTCCAGATATGTAGCCAGCAAGGCGTCCAGGGCTGTTAGGTACTCAGGAGCTATAACAACCACAGGCTCTGTCGGGGCCACATTCAAGTTAACCACATTCAGCAGGTGGTTCACAAGGTGAACCCATTTGATCTGAATGATGGGAGGGAGAGAGATAGAGTGAGAGAGAGTGAGAGAGTGAAAGAGAGAGAGTGAGAGAGTAAAAGAGAGAGAGTGTGAGAGAGAGAAAGAGAGAGAGAGAGAGAGAAAGAGAGAGAGAGAGAAAGAGAGAGTGAGAGAGTAAAAGAGAGAGAGTGAGAGTATGAGAGAGAGAAAGAGAGAGAGAGAGAGAGAGAAAGAGAGAAAGAGAGAGAGAGAGAGAGAGAGAGAGAGAGAGAGAGAGAGAGAGAGAGAGAGAGAGAGAGAGAGAGAGAGAGAGAGAGAGAGAGAGAGAGAGAGAGAGAGAGAGAGAGAGAGAGAGAGAGAGAGAGAGAGAGAGAGAGAGAGAGAGAGAGAGAGAGAGAGAGAGAGAGAGAGAGAGAGAGAGAGAGAGAGAGAGAGAGAGAGAGAGAGAGAGAGACGGACAAAAAGATAATGTAAATTTTTTTTTTTTGGAAAGGAATATTATTATAAAAAATGTAAACACCAATCTAAAAGAGAAATGTATGAACATTTCAGAATCATCTTTTGCATAGACTTTGAGATTTCTATATATCTTTGAATTAAAATCCTTCAAGGTCTGATACCCTAGCAAGCTGTCGACATCTGAGGGTACATTGATCTGCGACCACCTTAGATGAAGTTTATTCAACTTACTCGAGGGTAGTTACGAGTCAAGTTGGCTAAAGTCATCTTATGGTACAACTTGCTCTCATCCCGCCTGTCTTCCATTGGCGTTGTGATCTGCGAATATTTTACTAGATGTCATGAATCATGAACCAGTGAAAAATACAAAGCTTATATCAAAGAAACTAATATCAAACAAAAAGGTTTTTTTCCTTCACAGACATCAAAGAAATCAATGCAAATCAAGGGAGATGAAGTTTGTTCTCACAATAATAGCAGCAGAATGAAACTGGTGATCTATTGGGCAATAAGTCAGGTATATATGATCTTTGTTGCAGTCTGATTGGATAGGTCTGGTTACACACTCGCACAGGTCTAAATCGATAAAAGATTTCCAAAATGAGAATTATTGACTTAAAGTCTGATGGGTCTACCCTAGACACCTCTTCTACTGTGTGTTTTGGGTCTTCAAGATATGGCTTTTTCACAGATGTTTCTTACAGTTCTAAAAGGATGGTGTAAAACAACAAACATGCAGATGATGCTATTTCACACGCCTGGTTTCTTACAGTTTCAAAATGTATAGATTTTATGGATTTTTACAAGATGGCCAATAGGTTCAACTAATGGACTTGGTAATAGGCAAAAGACAATTTTTTACTCTCTTCCTCTAAGAACAAAAAATAATGTTGACTAACATTTGCTAGTTCAGTCTCAAACAGTATGACGTTCTCCATCTTGCTGCGGACGGCCGTCTTGTTGGGTGCTCCAAGCAAAGTGAACACATCAGTCATGTAAGTGAGATACGCTGACAAGATCTGCAGAACAGAGGGGAGATGACTGTTAAAACTGGATGTAAGAGAATTAGTAATATCAAATATTTACATATGATACACAAGTCCTTCAGATACTCTCAGATAATACAAGAGTGCTTCTAGTGCAACCCAGGCTGTATAGAAAATAGTTTTGTCAGAGAGAAGAACACAAAAAAGGGACCCAAATAAATTAAACTAATCATAATTACAAAATAATTAAAGTGTTCACAATGAACTGCACCACATTATGACCTCCTCTGTAAACCTGGCCCTCACCGGTCAAAACATTTAAAGAGTTCATTAAAAATGCTTTCAGTTCCCTCTGTTTGAAGAAGAACAATAACATGGAGTAGCGGTTCAAATTGAGAAGTACCCTTCGGCAATTCTATCTGGAGTTTGGTATGCTGAAAACTTTGTCAGTAAAAAAAAAACACCACTGTGCTAATAATTAAGCCTATTTATGCTATGACGTTTCTTTGTAGCTGAGTATAAAGTTAGCAACAGAAAAAAAAACACCTTTGCTTGATTCATTAGGATGATAAAATATATTGTGTGTACAATTTCTACTTCTAGCTTGCCAATCGGAGTTCATGAGGACCATGCCTGTGAAGGCTATCAACTATCATTGTTTTACTGGGTTACTTCAGCTAGCAATCCGGTGCCCTTTAGACTAGACCCGACGTCTGAAACTGAAAGGAGAAATGAAATTGAACAGTTTCTGTCAGAAGCTTATCTATAGGGAGCTTAGAACGCTGTGTGAAAGGGTTTCTTGACGGGCCATTACTCGCCTACTGGTTTTGAAGAGTGAAAGCTCATGTTGAAGGGTCCTTTACAGAGATTGAGGACCAGTCCGTGCTCCTGCCACGGTCTGCGTGAGGTGCCCTGATCACGATTTGTGGACTTCACTGATATATATATATATATATATATATTCCTACAAAGCACTTCTGCTGGTACCAAAATAAGTATAGAAGGTCATTTCTATCCATGATGATAGATGTATGTGGATATAAAGCGAGAGAGAGAAAGGCAGAGAGGGGGATAGAGAGGAGACAAAGGGAGCAACAATGGCAGAAGGAGAGTGAGGGAGAGACAGTGATAGAGGGAGATAGAGATAGAGGGATATTCACCTTATCTTCCGAAATAGTTTTGTTAAGATAGTAGTTCCTCTCCGGCAGACCCAAGCCATCCTGATCCACCTGTTGAGGTAAACAAAAAAAAAAAACAAAACAAAAGAAACAAAACAATCACTCTCAAGATTATTATATTTACAACACAGTACAGTCATTGTGAGTGGAAGCAATCACTCTCAGGACACATTAAGACCACGGCACTGTCTCAATCTGATGAAACATAATTCTCAGGATACATTTACAAGACGAAAAAAGTGCACAGCTTGGAATAATAAAAATAATAAAAACAAAATTCTGAAAATGCCAATATATTTATAGACCCTTTTAATTATTTATTTCCACGTAACAATGTTCGAGGAGATATTCAGCTATGAATTCCCAAAAGGCAATGCCAATGCCTTTCATATTCCCATTCCTAAGATTTCTAGCCTATACTTTATAATTAAATAAAACATTCAGTGATAAAGCAACTCATTTTTTTCGCCCTATAAAATTATAGCTTGAATGTAAGGCTTTGGCCTAGCAACATAAAAAAAGTCAAGCTGATGTGTGTGGTCTGCCCTGTACACAGTCATGTTAACTTGTAAATTTTTTATGGATAATCCGTGGACTATGTAAAATTTTTATGGATAATCCGTGGACTATGTAAATTTTTCATGGATAATCCGTGGACTATATAAATTTTTTATGGATAATCCGTGGAATGGTCCGGATCTTTCACATATGATGCTGTTTATCCGTTTTGTTAGCTTTTACACCTTTGGCTTAGGTAGATAGATCTAAAGCAAAGTAGGGACCAAATCTTGAAACAGTGGGATCTGAATCCGTGAGAACGGTGTTAGGAATAAAGATACGCGATAAATTGATGACTACTACTTAAGCAATTGTGAAAGTGGCACGCGCATATTTTATATATATATATATATATATATACAATTTTTTTTAAATTAAGATAATGAGAGTTTATAAAATACTCGGCATCGAGAAATCTAAAAAAAAAAAAAAAATTGCATTATGCTGTGTGTGGCACGTTTGCACTCTTTCAAAGGCGGCTTCTATCGATTAAAAATGCAATTTTTTTACGATAAAATTGAATGATCGATTAAAAAGATAGAGTTGACGAAGACAAAGATAGAAAGGGGGCTAGAAAGATTTAGGAAGAGGAAGAAAGAATAGGAGATACTCAGAGAGAGAGGGAGATAGAAAAAAAGCGAGAGTGAGAGAGAAAAAGAGGGAGTGAGAGAGAGACACATAGAGAGAGAGAGAGAGAGAGAGAGAGAGAGAGAGAGAGAGAGAGAGAGAGAGAGAGAGAGAGAGAGAGAGAGAGAGAGAGAGAGAGAGAGAGAGAGAGAGAGAGAGAGAGAGAGAATATGTTATCTTTACAGTTCAGACCTTTCGTCTTCTTTGTCGGTCTCGTGCTAGATCTAGGTTTGTGGTTGACTTTTCTTTATATCTTTATTTACAGTCACTTGCATCTTTAGATCCTTAGATCTAGCTTCGTCTGTCTCAGCCTCTGACGTTGTTTGACTGCTTTCTTTATTTCTATATCCAGAGAGAGAGAGAGAGTGAGAGAGAGGAAGAGAGAGAGAGAGAGAGAGAGAGAGAGAGAGAGAGAGAGAGAGAGAGAGAGAGAGAGAGAGAGAGAGAGAGAGAGAGAGAGAGAGAGAGAAAATGGTCACAAGTTTGCTGAGCAAAAACAGAGTCCAATCTCTGCTCTCCTCCGGTCCACCTCTCTTCAAGGCAATCTGGTCTTTCAGTTCTTTTCGCAATTGTAAAATCCCATTTCTGTAGCTATGTACCAACAACAACAGCAGCAGTCACAACAACAAAAACAAAGAAACAAGCAAGAGAAAAGCACTAGCGCACGAAGCAAAATATCACTGATCTTTAAAATCAATAAAATTCAAACGAGAGATTTAAAGACCTCTTCTGTCTAGTAGCAAAGCCACGAATTTCAGCTTTAAACAAAGATAAATGATCCCCTTTCATGGTGTTAGGTCGCAACTTTAACGTCGACAAATAAAGTCTCTGATCAAGGAAGCTCGAAATGAAAAGCATTCCACATAACATTTTCAAATCAGTTACTCCTCAAGAGGCACAAGAAAACAGGTAGTAAAAGAAAACTCAAAAAAAAAAATAATATAATAATTACTGAATAATTATAAAACATAAGTGGAAAAAATATTTCAGGACTCTTGAAAGTAAATCACTACATAATCTGTCACTCTCCGCTGACCCCCCCCCCCCCCCTCCCCGAAAAAAAAAACAACATTTCAGAGAATACCAAAGTTAAAGGCATAAAAAAAGGGAAAAAAATGATCGAAAACTCGGGTGGAGGGGGGAGAAAGGATTTACCAGAGTGACCTGCCCTCTAACTTCCGCTGCTGGTTGAGGATATTCTAACCTATCGGACTCTTCAGACTTGAGATGCTCTCTCGAAAGATCGTGCCTAAAATCTTTTGCAACTGGCAACAAAACGTCAAGTTTTGATTCTTAAGTTGTTTTTTTTTCTGTTAGAGCATAGCACATCGCATTGTTTAAGTGTTATTTTTTTTTCTTAGTCTTTCATTTTTTTCTTCGACTTTTTTACCTCAGGTTGCCAGGTTGATGATATCACAAAAAATGAAATCATGTGCCCTTTTCTCTCAAAACTTTCCGGTTGGGGCGCCTCTATCCTGAGAAGAAACGCTTTCCGCTTCCTGTATTAAGAATTAAAAAAAAAAACCACAACAACAACAACAAAAACGACAAAAAAAAAAAACAAAAAAAAAACGATAACCTCCGTATGTCTTGTCTGGATATAGAATAATTACCAGTCATACCAGCGCTCAAAATAGTTTGCACCGATTATAAAATCTAAGCGATGAAGCTGATGACAAGCTTTTCACGAATGTCTTTCAGCTGATCGCGGTGACGTCACTAAAGTTCCGGAGCGAGAACGAGGTCCACGCAACTCAATAATTATATAAAATACTATAGATACATAATTTTATAGGTCTATCTGTCTTTGTGTCTGTGTGATCCTCGAATACCGGAGCAAAACGACCGATCTTTATAGATGTGAATTATGCCCGGGATGGCAGACCTGTAAAACCCTCGGGCTAACCACTCAGCCGTCTCAAAAAACCATTAACATGTTTCCAGGAGAGTAATGTATAGACCGGACCAGCAACAAGTGGCACCCACCAGGCACTAGACTCCAGAGCTTTAGTAGATGGAGCTATGTTATAGAGAGTTCTGTTGATCCCAAAGAGGATGAAGTCTTCAATAAGCCTCACGTCCTCTCATGTCTTTACTGGATACCTCATTGGTGAAGGCTTCCCAATAATGGGATTGAAGTAAAGATAAGTATGAGGGATAGAAGTGGTGAGAGAAAGGCCTGTAGGCCTGTAGTACTCGAGATAATGGCAGTAGTAGAGATAGTAATAGCTTCATCATTTGTAGTGATGAGAATGAGAGAGAGAGAGAGAGGGCTGGGGGGGGGGGGAAGAGAGAGACAGAGAGACAGAGACATAAGAAGGAATTATGAGAAGGAAAAGAAATAGAAGAAAAGAAGAAGAAGAAGAAGAAGAAGAAGAAGAAACAAGCAGAAGAAGAGATCAATATTATTTGATTTGCTGGGCGTGGGTGGCAAATATCGCTGCTGTCAGGTAAAGGATGGCTGTTTCCACCGCTCAACATGGATGTTATGAGGTTGTCAATTCGATTGCTTTCAACCTCTGGTGTTTTCACGGCGGTTACTCTTCAAGATTATTCTACAATTTCCTTTCCTTTGCGTTCTCTTGTTCCTCTGATTTTCCTCCTAAAGCCAGCGGGAAGGCGAACTAGAGTGAAAAAGCCAGACCTACAGAGACATATACTGTCACATAGACAGGAAACACAATGGGATAGATAGATAGACAGAACCATAGAGACCGGGGCATAAAAAGACAGACTGACAGCAACAAACGGGAGAGCCACAGATAGACAAGAAGACAGAGAGATAGGGACAGAGAGAGAGAGATAGGGACAGAGAGAGAGAGAGATAGGGACAGAGAGAGAGATAGGGACAGAGAGAGAGAGATAGGGACAGAGAGAGATAGAGAGAGAGAGATAGGGACAGAGAGAGAGAGATAGAGAGAGATATAGAGAGAACAGAGACAGACAGAATGAAATAGCACGGTGTTGCCCCGGAGCCGGCTGATGTTGAGGTATGTTTCATTGTTTGAAAGGAGAAACCCTCCACAACCATAATGCTATTTAGCTCACACGATCGATTAGCTCTGCTATCTTTTTCCTTTCTTTCTTTCATTTTTTTTTAAATTTTTATTCTAGAACATTGGAAATCCCTGGTCATATAATCAGATTTATTATTTTTTTAACGGTTTTCTCGACAGGTAACATGTGTATTAATCGGAAGAGAAATCTATTCTACACTCTAATACGAGCGGGTTGCGGCAAACGAGACAGGAGACCAGACCACAAAAAAAAAAAAGAAAAGAAAAGAAAAAAAAAAAAACAGAAAAGAGGTATGAAAATGAAGAGGATTAAGAAAAAAGAGGGCTGAGTTCGAACAAACCCGAGGAAAAGGAGAAGAGAAGACACCATTGAGGCTAGACATACGTTGGTGAATAAGAAGAAAAAAATCGGAACTTAGCCGGAAAAGTAAAGAAATAGAGGAGGGTGGGTGGAGAGAGAGAGAGAGAGAGAGAGAGAGAGAGAGAGAGAGAGAGAGAGAGAGATAAAAGGAATGAGAGAGAGATAAAAGGAATGAGAGAGAGAACTAGAGAGATGCAGGAGAGTAAAAATTAAAAAAAAAAAAAAAAAAAAAAATCACCAGAATGACTTTATCTTCTTGAACTTAAAAGGAAATTTCTTAACTGAGGTCCACCAAGTTCATAAAACCTCACCTACACCATGACATATCTTCGCACGTTCTGCCCTCAGTAATAGTGGGAATGTCCGGACGGAAATTTGTCCTTCTAGATCTAGTTTCAATAATTTCGAAATGAATAATCTGAGTTCATTCCAACGAATCAGATAAACGGCTAAGTTCAGCTGCTTCTCCATCAACCAACTTAACGCGATGAACTATGCTTTTTTCTTTCTTTTGGTTTCCTCCAAGCCAGGAAGGTTCAAACGACCAAACAATTGCAGACCTCTTTCTTCAACTGTCATTCAGTACCCAAGCATTCCCTTGCTTCACGCCTTTGCACTTGCTAATCAATATTGGTTGTGAAGAAAAAAAAAAGGTATCAAAATATCGACAAAAAATGTTCAATTCCCCTGCAGATCTGAATTTAGCCTTTGACGATGACGTCACAAAGTTTGAAATTCGCATAAAACCAATTGCTAGTTCAGGAAAGACAAAAGCTATTTGATTAAATACTAGACTGGGTGATAACTGCTCTAGAAAACAAAAATAGAAAGTAATATAATCACTTCCAAATCCACTTTTACTGCTTCCTATAATTAATTTTGTCACCATTACTATTATAAAAAAAAAAAACCAACAGCAAAAAAAACAACTGACAACTACAAAGATCACTATCACCACCCCAAACCATTTCTACTACTTTTATTGCTGCTGCTGCTGCTACTACTACTACAACAACAACAACAACAAAAACAACAACAACAACAACAACAACAACAACAACTACCACTACTACTACTACTACTACTACTACTACTACTACTACTACTACTACTACTGCTGCTGCTGCTACTGCTACTGCTACTGCTATTGCTACTGCTGCTGCTGCTGCTGCTGCCACTGCTTCATATAATTATTACATAAACTACCATAAGTGCTCTTTAATGATCTTGCTTCCACTGCTACAAATATTTGCATCACTACAACGATTATAAAAGAGCAAGAGCAAAATCGAATAAATACAAAATTTAAACAAAGCGAAAAAGTTAGAGAAGACATGAAAAAGAGTATTAACTTTACAGCAAATTGATCCATGTATATGCTTGGCAATATAAACACGGTTTATCGAGTTCATATTGTTTGAGATTCAAGTACAAAGCGACAATGTCATAAACAGAAAAATTTGAAAAAATGTAAGTTATACGAATGTTTGGAAGGTGAAAAGGTTCGACACGACCTAGATTTCTCTGTCCAATAGTGCCCGCCTCACAATTCCCTTTTCCTTCAACATAGTCCTCCCTTTCCGGCCATTGTCTACCCTCTAGCTCTCCATATTTGGAGACCCTTTATTTGGCGCATGCACTTTATCCTTTCCTCTTTATAATTTCATTATAAACCATACTATGCTTTCCCAAAAGTCCCGAGCCGCCATACAAAAAACCCCAAACAATTCCGACAGTTCGTGAATTGTATTCCGTGACATCCACTGGTGACGCCAGGTACCTAAGCCAGAGAGGGCGCACGTGGACACACTGATCTTGCCGAAATCCTATACTGCTCCGCTATTCCTGGTCCTCATTCCTCACCCTCTACTCCAAAAACTTCACCAGAAGACTTGGTATCTTCTACTTTAAAAGAAAAATCTGAATGATTTACCATTTAACACACGAAGACCTCTTTATCGTGACTTCCATGCCGTATCCTCCCGACTCTGTAACTCCCAGCCCTTTCGGCTTGAGCGCAGCTCATCATACAGTGTTTCCAGCTCCACTAGCCGCAGCACACACACACAGAACACAAACAACACACTGCGCGCATACAACACACACACTCAGCAATATCAGTTGGCACACGCGCAACACACAGCCCGCACACAACACCCAGACAACGCACGCGTAGCACACACACAGCACGCAACTCACTGACCTGCAGGATGTTGGCGCTAGAGTTCTTGGCGTCCTCCGCCACATACACAGAGAAGAACACGCTGATGCTGAGCAGGTGCATGTCCTCCACGCGCTTGTTGAGGTTCCAGCCGCCGGGTAGCTCCCAGCCCTGACCCACCCCGGTCCCTCCCGCCCCCCACGCGGAGATGTTCACCCCCCAGCCCAGGTCGCGGAGCAGGTCCAGCAGTGGGCGCGCGCCAACCTTCTCGATGAGTTTCTCATCGTCCATACACGACAGGAAGTAGTGCTTCGCCTTCAGCTCCGCGCTCGACTTGAACTCGGCGTCAGGTTTGTCTGGATGGCAATATAAGATCGTTTGATTGGTTGATGTTTACATGTCCTCCTTTATTTATTGGTGACATCTCCGACAAACATTTTACCCCATCAAGATTTAAAACATAATTAAATGCTTCAGCATTGATAAATGATAATTATGTTATAAATCTCCTGAATTTTTTTAAAGATTTAATACAACCATCAGGGCAATTAGACCTGTTGAAATGATGAGCGTTTCAGACTCATTGATCGACGGGGCAGTAACTTGTACAAGAAATATCCAACCATTCCGCCACCGCCATTCTTGTTCAGCTGACATATAACGTATTATGTTGTTGTGTATCCGTGCAGCCATATTGGAGCCATTAAAAAAAAAAAAAAAAGAAATAGTGAAGACAGCATAATAAATCCCTATTCATCTCCTTGAGCTTGTTTCTAAAATCAGCACATCAAATATTTGCACCAATCCAAAAAATTTTTCAAGGTAGCCGGTACCGCGGTGTAGTGTGCTTCAGTAAAAAGTCATCGTGGTAGATAATAAGTTTTGAATAATCAGAAATTCGACTTAAGTGATGCATTTAAAAAAAAGTAAAAAAAAAAGAAGATACTACTACTGACTTTAAACAAGGTTTGTGTTATCAACAACCCGACTTATCAGCGCTCGAGCTCTGCCGAGTCCGTCGAACTCACCCAGGGCGTTTTTCATGACGAGCATATTCTTCTGGGTCATGAGGTCAAACGTGCCCCACTTGGAGTGGCCCGGCGGGATCGGGTTGTTCTTCATCCAGCCGCCGCAGGCGTAGGTGTAGAAGTCCTCACAGGGGTCCACGGTGCGGTCCATGGCGGTCAGCATCGTGCTGGCGATGTTCACACACTCGGGCGTCACGCAGAACTCTGGCAGCAAACAACAGGTGGTCAGTGGAGTACTCGACTGAAGGAATCAATCTTGACATGCATGATTGATTCGGGCGATTAATTAAATTTCAATATATAAGATTGATTTAACGAGTCAGCTCGTTATTTGGTGAGTTATTGGTTGATGCAGCCGATTATTTACCTAAACCGCTGATTTAGATTAAACAAGTCCATGGCGGTAATCCCACTGTTTTATTTTTCCCCCCTTATCCCTTTGTTTCCATCCAGGTTCGTTTATTTTGATTTTCTCTCAGTAATTTCAAAACCCTAAAGAAGAAACAAGCACCACAAATCCCTCGGCAACGTCAAGAAACTCTGTCAGAAACCACAAAAAGATGAATTTTTTTTTCACCATATTATACAAGATTCACCTACTTTTGTTAAGCGCCTCCAGATCCTTGACCTTGGCGTCGGTCAAGGCCATAACCCCTGACAGAATGATGACGACCAAGGCCAAGGCCGCGACCAGAACAAGCAGCACCTTTTCCTGTGTGGTCCTGTGCTTCCATGACGGCAACGCGAGGTGGAGTCCGCCCGCGCCACCAACCGTTCTGTAATATTGAGAGACATTGCAGAAATTACTCCCCTTGGGATACGAACAGTAGGCCTAATTGATATTTAATGGATTCGCAGAAATTTTTTTTCCTTATGCTGGAAAGAGAGAAGAGATTGTATCTACTAAAGCATGCGCGAAATTTGGTACCCACAGGTTTTAGCTCTAGACAAGATAAGGCTTCTCGAATCAGCAATAAATCTATTGCTGAGTTTCTAGTCTATATCTCTAGACAAGATAAGGCTTCTCGAATGAACAATAAATCTATTGCTGAGTTTCTAGTCTATATCTCTAGACAAGATAAGGCTTCTCGAATGAACAATAAATCTATTGCTGAGTTTCTAGTCTATATCTCTAGACAAGATAAGGCTTCTCGAATGAACAATAAATGTATTGCTGAGTTTCTAGTCTATATTTCTAGACAAGATAAGGCTTCTCGAATGAACAATAAATCTATTGCTGAGTTTCTAGTCTATATCTCTAGACAGGAAGTTCCAATAAATCGAAGAAAAGTCATTTAGCCCGAGATGGATCATAATTATAGCAGACTATTCACCAAAAATATATCCAGCCCCTTTTGCATCATTCAACTGCTTCGGGTAAACTTTAAAGCTGAGATGGCATTGTTAAGACTGGTGTCACAGTGGACTACGTCACAAAAGGGCGGACCTTTACTTTCTGAAACTTATTATGGCGTAACTCTACTTAAAACAAACGTAAATTAGATGGGACAGGTTACAAGATTAGCGAGCTTTTTTGCGTGGGAGGTGGGAGATGTTAATACGATGCCTGTAATTATGCCACATGACAGATTGTGGGGGGGTGGAGTTGGAAAGAAAGCATGCGCGACGCTCTGCACAGTGTCTTAGGCTAGATGGATTGGGAAAAAAAAACATTACTGAACCTTTAACGTAAAACATAAAAAAGCGCATTGTCACCGGGTTTTTTTTTTTTTTTTTAGGGTTAGGCTTTTCTTCCCACAGATCTAGCAGATAGATCGTTAAAAACGTGCGGGAACCTCTCCTATTTATTCCACGCTTCTGAGCCAATCCGAAATAGCACTGCAAATTTCACCCGCTCTGAGTCACAGTCAGAGAGGCTCTTGAGACCACCATCTCTCTCATGTTGTGTCCATCTATCCTATCATATCTTTCTTGGCTCTGGACCTTGACGAATGACCAACGCGGTTACACACCAATGACAAAAGCAATCATCGCTCCGTGCAAAGAAAATACTTTTCATGTCACTTTTTTTTTTTTTTTGGGGGGGGGGGGGGTAACGGGCGATGTGTTAGTACAGGTGGACAGAAGTGCTGCATGCGGCATTCTATCCTTCAAGATGGGCGACCCGAGGACCGGAAATGGCTGTAGCTCCCGGCGGGACATTAATTGACAAAATCTAAAATGTCAAATATACATTTAATTGTCTATTAAATGCCAGATTTGTTTTCAGCGCACTTAAATCCCCCCCCCCCCCCCCCCCCCCCGGGCCGTGAGGTATTGAGATTTCCAGGATATTTAAAAAATACGCGTGTATTAAACAGTGGAAAGTTGACGGGTCCATTCGGAAATACTCTTTAAATTTCTAAGTGTCTGAGTATTCTCCACACACTTTCCATCAGTTTATGGGAATGAATCGACATTGATCTCTGTTTACTTGGCTTTCTGATTCGCAAATACAATGGCAAGTCGAACTTCTGTTTCTTAGAAAGCACCATAACGCGTCGTTACGTGCTTGCTTGCGAGCTTGCTCAACAGTAGCCTATTCATACGATTTTGTTTCCTTCAATCTGCAGGCAACAAGCGGACGGGTTTACTTTACCTTCGGCCTAAGCTACGGTCTTAATACTTTTGAGACAATATCCTAAATGTGCACAAACTCATGATTGAGCCTTTGACAACATTTTAGGTCTGGCAAATGCGATGAAATCCCAGATCTATGCAAAGCAGCTCTTCATATATTTTATCACAGAACTTACAGCTGAATATTTCACTGAGCTGATAGTTAAAAAAAAAAAAACTCAGCGCACTCTTAGAAGAAAATCCTAGGTTTGCTGGACAACAGCGTTGAGGTGTAGCATGGATTGAGAAACTATAATAGGAATGAAAGACACTGCGCCACAATTGTTTCTCCGGGTTTTTCTGTTTGATTGAATGATCGAGTTTTTTAAATGAAAGAAACGCACAGATTGTTCAATGCATGGCTTTATATTGAGTCATAAAGGGACAAAGTAAAGTGACGTATTAAAGTTAATAATATACCCCCCCCCCCCCCCCCAAAAAAAAAAAAAAAAAAAAAAAAACAAACAAACAAAAAAACAAAAACAAAAACAAAAACAAAAATAAAAACAAAAAAAAAACAAAAACAAAAACCAAAAAAAACAAACAATGTAACAAAACAAAATTGATATCATTTTACAAAGATAAAGAGGAAACAAAATCACTCCTAGACACACTGGCATCAAATTTCTCTAGAGACTGACTCGCGTCCAAACCAACTCGGGCGCGAGCCCATTCAAGTGAAACAATAATGCTCTTTCATGACTCTTTAATAATTTACCCTGTCACAATACGTATCTCAATCTAGAAACCATAAAGAAAATATTTGAAACACTCATTCAGTCGCGGTCTTGATTTGGCCGTCCTTAACACACACGGCTAAAACTTCTACAGCTATATAAAAGTGGTATGAGGTAAAAAAAAAAAATCAAGAACTGCTCGAGCAACTATTGCACGGATGTCTGACCCTCTGAAGTCCACGCTGTGGGTGAAGTCGGCAGGAGGCGGGGTCCCCCCGTTGGAGGTGTAGTCATCCTCCTCGAAGTTGGTTCGCTTGTAGCCTTGTCCCGACATCTGGCGGCAGAGAGAACAGACAGAATTAGTGGTTAGTCTCACCTACAGAGAGAGGCTCTTTCTCTCATGCTGTTACACAGATAGAGAGAGATAAATTCCATTTACATTGCATTGTAGTTATGGGCAGTCCTCGTTTTTTCACCTTAAATTGTTTCAGAGCGGTCCAGTAACCCAATCTCTTAGTCGGCGCTATCTTCAGCAGACAAACAATCTTAATAAAACCCACTTACACCGATCATATCGTTACATCTCGCTCTGATGTGCAAGCTGAGCCTATTACGTATTATCATTCTATAAAGCAAGGGATAATTATACACATGGATCTATAATTCAGAAAAAAAAATCTAGTACGAAAAACCTTTCGTTGAACAACATTGAAAAAAAAAGCAAAGCAAAGAAAGAAAAAAAGGAGCCCAGCGACACACAGAAGCGAGGATTGCAAAGTTTAGTTGTTGACACTTAGAAGAGATAGAACTGGTCCAAGCTAGAAGCTCAAAGCGATTTTCTCAATGCATAAATATTATGTCGAATAATAGAAAAAAAAATTTGAAGAATGTTTCAAAACAACTAAGAGACAACCCCAAGAAAACAGCACAACACTGATTGAGATTTCTGTGCAATTTTTTTGCTCCTCCAGAATCCACCCAACGGAAATACTTTCGCACCAGTAAAAGCTTCCCGCAAGCGGCGTTGTAGAAATGGTGTACGACGCGACTCATTTCCTGTAAACAAAAAACCTGATGAACGGCGCAAGCTGAGGAAAGTTTAATTTGGGGAACCCAGCAAAAAGAAAAAACAAAAAACAAAACAAAAAAAAAACAAACACCAAAAAAACAAAACGGTGTGATTAATGATTGTGATCGTGACGTCCAGGTCTAAGAGTCTGAGGGACACTGATGGGACGCCATTACAACTACTAAATGTCTTTAGACAGAGATAAAGAATCCGTCACTTAGAGAAAAGTAAAAAAAATTTTCTAGATCGACCAGCCTTTTACATCCTAATTCTAACATTTCCGAGATTCCACAGTTAGCCGTTCAACCCCACGTTTTACCCTACTATACCCTAAAGGAGCAGTCTGAGACTATGATTTGATGTGGAGAGCTAGAGAAGGACACCTGCTGATCGTGCCCGTGACCCTGATGTTACACGGGGCCTCATCATCTGGTGTAAACACCAGAGGGAAAAAAAGTGAAAGAGGAAAAAGAGTACTCATCATCTGAGAAACACCAGAGGGAAAAAAGTGAAGGAGGAAAAAGAGTACTGATCATCACAGAACCACTAGATGAAAAAATAAAGTGAAGGAGGAAAAAGAGGACTGATCATCAGAGAAATACCAGAGGAAAAATCAAATGAAGGAGGAAAAAGGGGGTTGACCATCACAGAACACTAGATGAAAAAAATAAAGTGAAGGAGGAAAAAGAGAACTGATCATCAGAGAAATACCAAAATAAAAAAATAAAGTGCAGGATGAAAAAGAGGACTAATCATCAGAGAAATACTAGAGAAAAAATAAAGTGAAGGAGGAAAAAGAGAACTGATCATCATAGAAATACCAAAATAAAAAAAAAATAAAGTGAAGGAGGAAAACGAGTACTGATCATCAGAGAAATACTAGAAAAATAAAATGAAGGAGGAAAAAGGGGCTTGACCATCACAGAACCACTAGATAAAAAATAAAGTGAACGAGGAAAAAAGGGGACTGATCATCACAGAACCACTAGATAAAAAATAAAGTGAAGGATGAAAAAGGGGACTGATCATCAGAGAAACACCAGAGGATAAAATAAAGTGAAGGATGAAAAAGGGGACTGATCATCAGAGAAACACCAGAGGATAAAATAAAGTGAAGGATGAAAAAGGGGACTGATCATCAGAGAAACACCAGAGGAAAAAAATAAAGTGAAGGAGGAAAAATGCAGATAAACAGAATCTTTAAAACCTTTCATTTCAACATAAAACTGTGTACGTGCATATCATCATTATTATTATCATTATCATTATTATTATTATTATTATTATTATTATTATTATTATTATTATTATTATTATTATTATTATTATTATTATTACTATTGCTGCTGTTGTTGTCGTTGTTGCTGTTTTTGCTTTTGATGCTGTTTTTTTTGTCGTCGTCGTCGTCGTCACCATCATCATCATCATCATCATCATTAAAACGCATTGTACAATAAGTTGATCTAATGATTTCCTCACCCTTTTTTTGGCGCATAACTTTTGAGTAGCGGATCGGCTGGATCTACGTACAATATTTTATTTAGTTGTATAATGTTTGTATTTCAAGCCTAAGAACTTGTTTACTGAACACAGCCCGCACTTGTATGGTCTAGATTCCTATGGAATCTTCGACCTAGTTCTATCATAGTAATGATCTGGTCACTCCCTGTTTACCTGTGTTCTAATTGTTTGCTACTTCATAGCGCATTACTCATCTCGTATGATTTATGTAATTCTTTTCTGAGTGATTCGATGAGATTTTGTATAGAGTCGAATCGTGTCCAGTCAGTCAACATCAAGTCAACCTACAGTGAGTTTAAGAGTCTACCTACAGTGAGTTTAAGAGTTAACTTTTTGTGTACAGTGATCATAGAGTCAACCTCTTGTGTTGGATTAAACAGTTTGCAATTTTATTAGCGTACTTCAGACTTATTTTCAACGGACGAGTCGCGTGACTGGTTGTGTATATTTTCATACCCTTAGACAAACAGGGCCTAACAGATCACACCATCAAAATCTGTTACAATTATTATTATTATTATTATTATTATTATTATTATTATTATTATTATTATTATTATTATTATTATTATTATTATTACTATTATTGTTATCATCATTGTTATCATTATTACAATTATTCTAATAGTATTGTTATCATTTTCATCATAAATATGAATACCTCAGGACTAAAACTTATTTAATTTGATAGAGAGAGAGAGAGAGAGTTATCAGAATAAATAGGAGAAGAATTTAAGAAGGATGCAATGAAACTATGATAATATAACAATATTAATAATAACAACAACAACAAAATAATAATAATAATAATAATAATAATAATAATAATAATAATAATAATAATAATAATAATAATAATAATAATAATTTCATGGTGATGATGATGATGATGATGATGATGATGATGATGATGATAATAATAATAATAATAACAATAACAATAATAGTAATAACAACTGAACAGCAATACTACTGCTACTACTACTACTACTACTACTACTACTACTACTACTACTACTACTACTACTACTACTACTACTACTACTACTACTACTACTACTGCTGCTGCTGCTGCTACTACTACTACTACTACTACTACTACTACTACTACTACCAATAATGATGATGATGATGATAATAATAATAATAATAATAATAATAATAATAATAATAATAATAATAATAATAATAATAATAGAATTTTAAAAGCCTTTGACTAAAAAAAAAAAGCAAAACAAAAAATACATAATAATAACTAACTCTCCATTTAAGCCAGAAACGGTGCTACAGAAAATACTGTTTAAGAACATCCCTTGAATTCTGACGTGCCACTGTAAAATTCTAAGACTAGAGATTTCTTAAAACCTTATTGATTATTGTTGATCTTTAGAGGAAAAACACAGACTGAGGCCACATGAGAGGCCACCAAAGTGGTCGTGAAATCGCAAATTCTATTGGCTGCTCAAATCAAACCAAAGTCGTCCATTGGTTGTTATATAAAAGACAGGAAGCAGACCAGCATTAATATCTTTCAATTTACTGGATGGTGAGGGTTCTTCCATGCACTTTATTAGATTACTTTGCAGAGAAACCAACTAAATGAAATTGATATAAAAAGGTTTCAGCAAACATAGAAGCGGGAGAGGGGAAGTTGGAGACAAAAAGTGGCATAAAAAAGGCGAGTTTTCTTTATGCCCTGAAAATTGGGGGGGGGGGGGAGTGAGAGATATATTTATCCAATTTAAAAAAAAATTTATTTTTTTTTACTCATGGGATGGATCTGAACAGAATTAGCCAAACTTTCTCCGACAGACATTATAGAATGATGGCGGATAGAAAAATCTGCTGTGGTTAGGTAGTTAGAACACCGATCTAGTGTGCTTCCACGAGATATATCAGTAGGATGAATTTCGTTGATTACAAAGACATTCTTACAATACAAAGAAAAATAAAATAAAACCCCATCATTTTATGAGTCTCGAAGCAGGTCGTGTTTTAAAAATTAGCCTGTAAAATATGTTTGAGAACTCTCCAAAATTTGTCACGCATTAGATAAACGCAATTTCTTAACACAGTTTAAAATACAAGATTTCTTTTTTTTTTTTTTTTTCTAATCGTTGCTTTTCAGTTTGCATTAATTTTGAATAATCTACGAGATATTTTAAACGTAAAGATATTTTTTTTTTCTTTTTATTCTTTCCACCTGCGTTAACATGATTAAAACTGTGGTAAATGCAGCTTAAAAAGATTAACCTTGGCAAGGGATAAACGCTCAGGAAAGCGCGATCCAAGAAAAAAAGATAAATGGGAAATTAAAGACAATGCTCTAGTTTCGTCCTACATTCCAATTCAGCAAGTCTCGGAACAGTAAAATGTTTTGAAATCTTGCAAAAAGTAACGTTAGTGCTTCATAATCGGTTGATTGATAGCCATGTCAAGAGGAAGGGAGGAAGAGAGAGAGAGAGAGAGAGAGAGAGAGAGAGAGAGAGAGAGAGAGAGAGAGAGAGAGAGACAGACAGACAGACAGACAGACAGACAGACAGACAGACAGACAGACAGAACTAGAAGAATGAACTGAATTTGGCACACTTTCTTAACTATCATAACCAGTTGCTGTGGTGTTTAAATCTTGAAAGGATTTATAATTCAAGTTGCAAACAAATAATGTCTATTTATTGAAGCACCACAAGCTTTCGTTCCCTTTAATTCGCAAACGAATTCGGACAACAAATATATTACTTTTCTACATAACTACCAAGTTTCATTTATCTTTATGAAGTTGCTGAGGTAATTACTACCGAAAACATATAGAGTAAGATATGCAGAGGATAAAGAAAGCAATGATGAGGAACGAAGGATAAAGAACGAGTGGGAAAAGGCGTGTGCTATTTAAATAAACAAAGAAACCAACACTTTATAAAGAACACGCACAATAAATTATTTCTCTCTCTCTCTCTCTTCCCCCCCCCCCCCCCCCCTTTTTTTTTCTTCTTCTTCTTCTCGTTTTGGAATTCTTTCCATGTCCCTTCGATAAGAGGGAAAAAAAAACCACTTTCGTGATGTTGGCATTTGCATAAGATTACAACATATCAAAAAACGAACGTAGTTAACTAGGGTCTTAAAAATTAAAATAATGGTTATCACTTACAATGGATGACCCTTTCCACATGCCAAACATAGAGCAGCAGCTGATGACGACATCGCGTGGGAGAAACTAAAAGTTTCTTGATCTCTATGATCAAGTTAGAGACATGAGAAAGAAAGATCGAGGGTAAAAAGGAAGGGCGGATAGGGGGAGAAAGGAAAACAGAGAGAGAGAGAGAGAGAGAGAGAGAGAGAGAGAGAGGCAGAGAGAGATAAAGAGATAGACAGAGAGAGGGAGAGACAGCCAGATAGATAGATAGATAGATAGATAGATAGAAAGATAGAGAGAGAGAGTAGAGAGAGGAGGAGAGACAGCGAGATAGAGAAAGACAGAAAGAGAGAAAGAGAGAGATACAGGCGCAGAAAGACAGAGAGAATCATGAGGTATAATCGGCAGAGTCAAGAAAGCTTCGAGATTCTAGTTTCTTTCTCTCTTCAGTCTTGGCCTCAGTCAGCTAGACAGAGAGAGATATCACAGAGTAATGGACTTTGCACCAGCCACCTAGATAGAGTCTAGAACTAGATCTGGTGATGGAAATGTCCTGATCGCCCGACGAGACATAATTTCCTGACTCCCGTGGGCTTTTATTTCTTTTCATGTGGACACTGAAGTCTGTGAGTGTTGCTTGGTGCCTTCAATAACAAAGCAAGTTGATTTCATTTGATTTTAGTTCAATTTTTTTTTTTATAAAAAGAAAGAAAAAGAAAATCGCAAGATTTTGCCCAATAACCGCTATAACTGGTCTCTTTGAATGTACATGCTTGTATCATAATAATTATGTTCAATAATGTTCCTTATAAAAATTACATTAATTTTCCTGCTACGAAATTTAAGTTTTGTACTTCGAATTGATGAATACAATCATACTTAACGTATCGCAAATTTTATGTCCAAAATTATTTAAATTTTTACCTTAGTACTAACAGTAGTGTTGATAAACTCCACCTTTTGCTAATTATGTTTTTCTTGATTTAGTGCGTTCCATGATTGTACCAAATTTTTGTCTTGTCATAGTAATGTTCAAAAGTAAAAAAAAAATAGTTGTCCAATGTGTCGCTAACATCAATGTGATGACGAAACGTTCCCTTCGTGACATTTATTTTCTAAACTTGGTGGTTCTCTTTACCAAACACGGCCCAAATTTGTAAAGGAAAAGTTGAAAAGTAGAAGGCTATGGAGACAGACATCTATATGACGGGCAGTTTGCCTTACTTCAAAGGACTTGCTCAATGTTGTGATGGTATTTAGCAGATTTAATACGATGTTGGAGAAGTTTGCTCAACCGGTATAACGTCCTCCACTGAAGTGTTTCTTCGACCATCTTGCATAGGGAGGATAACGATAAGATTGAAAATACTCGAATTTACTTGAAGAAAAAAAAAAGATAATTTTGTGGGTGTTTTTCTTAAGTCGACGTATAGAATAATGACTGAATAAATATGACTGCAGGCAAATCATTCTAATCTAAGTCAAATTGTTTAAGTCGAGTATGCAAGGCCAGCCTTCACTGAGCATTAAAATAGTGATCTCAATGGTTAAGATACTGTTAGACCCATCATGCACACAGAGGGGATGCTAGACATTGCACAAGTTATGTGTGCGGGGCATTCTGCGCTATGTCTTTACTTACCACACACGCAGTGGGAAAACAAGGGGTGGTGCGTAGGTTTCGGAAATTTTGAGCTCACGCGGTCACGGGGTCAATACACTGAGCGACATGTCGCGACATATTGCATCAGCCAGTTGACTCAGTCGCGCTTATTCGTGCAAAAAGACGCATAGAGTGAAAGCAAGACAATGGCAGGAAAAGAAGGAAACCCAATGACAGCAACACGCCTACATATATGAGCCAATGATCCACATAGCTTTTTTTTTTTTTAATTTTAATTTTTTTATCTCCTGCTCTGTGTAACATTTCTGTATTATTTGGCAGCAATTGCACTAAAATTCGACGTGGAATACGATTCTGAAACATTTTTTGCGTCAAAATCCGAAATTTTTAAGTCATTTTTGTATAGCCCGACTAAGCCTATCTGGTACTGCACCAGAAAATATCAGGCAGAGCTTGATATTCTGGCGCCTCGCTAGACCGTACGCGACACGCCGTCTATACCCGAAGTTTTCATGCGGTTTTCCACAGGCACACGGAGTGGCTCAGCGCTGGACTTGTAAAATCTGAGCCCTGCGTCTCGCGCAACCACCGTGTGTATGGTGGCTTTTAGCCTCAAATAACACCCCTCCAACCTCCAAAGGGAGAGGTTTTCACTCTATCACCAACAGCAACTCACTTTTCTCACCCTTTGGTCGTCCCAGATGGCACCAGAAGCGGCATGGTGGCGTGCTAGGTGACTCCACCCTTCTCTGCACATTGACTGTTTCCGATGTGGTTTGAGATCAGCTAATTACATTACGTTCATTTTCCACCACCAAATTATTGGCTGTTGGTAACGTATGCGAGGATGATTCGATAGAGCTGACCTCGTACTAGAAATTCATGTGTACTAACCACAGCAAATCTTACCGCTTTGCCTACCGAAACCCAACAGTTGACGATATCAATGTCTTTCTTTCCTGATAGAGGAGAAAAAAAAAACCTTTTTCACCACTTTATAAATCTTGAACCTGTCTCTTTAGATTAGCCAGTTTCTGTTTCGCTTCTCCGACATCTTTACGGCTTTCGACATTATAACCACACTTTCCTTACCTCGCAGCTGTCTGTCTTTCCACGCATGAATCTGACTGTTGTCAGATGGCATCTCCAAAACTACTGAATTCTGACTAGTCTCCCTATATTAAAATAGAAATTCGGTTGCATTTCCGTCAGTTTCTCCAAAACACATAATTTTGAGGGAAAAAAAGCGGAAAAATCAAAAGATCAAGACTATTTAGAACGCTTTTGGCCTCTGCACGTTCATCAGATTTTATTCTAGTTCGGCTCATAAAAGGGAGGATTCATTTGAAAACGGTTGGACCCTGGCTTGGGGAAAGCGTTATATTTTAACCTTAGATCTTAAATCACAAGTCGCCTGTGGATTAAATAAGTAGGGTGAGCGGTAATACTGCCGGTCGTAAACAAGCCCACGACCAAACACCAAGAGTTGTTCTCGTTTAAAGTAAATGGTCCTCTAGGATTTTTACAACATTAGGAGCCTCTATGAATATTCAACTGAAGGAGACTGACTGCAGCAAATCAACGAGAGAGATGTCGCATCGCTAGTTTGAAAAAGAAAAATTGTGGTAGAGAATCGAAAGCTGGCATTCCACTCGTCAGATCACAAAACGAAAATAAAAAGGCTGACTAGAAAAACAAAAAGGAAGAACAAAAAAAAAAAAAAAAGTTGAGTTAAAAACTCTTGTGCTCTTCTCCGGTGCGTGCTTTTCGAAGGCAACACTCTCATTTGGTGACCGACTTAGTTCACTACCCTGCATGACAAGACAATCTACCACAATTTAAGCCGTTCCCAACTCTAGACTTATTATCTCCCCTTTCGTTTCCTCTTAATTCTGCTGTCAGGTCGAAACAATCCAAGATGAACTCTGACCAAATCGTCCTCCTATCGATCTAGTCTTCAGGTCTCGTTTCCTAAGCACAGTTTACTCGTTCTGACTTTTTTTTTTCTGTTTTTGTTTTAAGAGCCTTTTTTTCTTTCATTCTTTTCCATGTCCAATCCGTCTCTGTCTCCCGCCACTCTGGTCATCTTCAAACCAGCAGATCCAGTAAGGTAAGCTGCTTGAAGCGTCACTAATGGGGACAACAATGGAAACCATGGCAACCGGGTGCCGGTTCTTTTATGTCTAGAAACATCTTTCAGTGTATAGACACATTCAGGGTTTTTTAATCATTCATAGAAACATCTTTCAGTGTATAGACACATTCAGGGTTTTTTAATCATTCATAGAAACATCTTTCAGTGTATAGACACATTCAGGGTTTTTTAATCATTCATAGAAACATCTTTCAGTGTATAGACACATTCAGGGTTTTTTAATCATTCAAAAGGTTCGTGCATCCAATCAGAACACCGAATCACGTGTTATTCAAAATAAAATTCCATTATTCCATCTTCTTTTCCCCCTTTCCCCCCCCTCCTCTTCCTTTTTTTACCCCTATTTTATATTTGTTTCCTATTACTTTTCTCTTGGCCCAATGGTCACTTGAAATACTCCAGGTAGACTTTTTACTTTTCAAACATGTCTCTTCTCCCTCTCCTCTTCATCGTGCCTGCAGCCCCTCCCAGTTAACTCTACTTCCTTTCGAAACTGGGAGGAGCGGTTCCTGGACTAGGGACCCATTTGGAAGACGACGGTACGATTTGTCTAATCTGAACTACAACTTCCAGGTGACGATTTTAAGTGTGTCAACCGTATATCAGTTTTAACAGAATTTTCTTAAAAAAAAAAAAAATAAAAAAATTAGGTATCAAACAAAATGCGCACAATTCTTCAAACCAGATATATTCACAACTGCGTTTGTCTTCTGCTTGTAAGGGTCTTAATTAAAACACAGCAAAACTTCAGGTTGGTCATTCGGGTTAGATTACCCGTTGTTGGAAAATGAAAAAAAAATTGTCGGCAACAATTTTACTGATAAGTGTCATACCTTCAGGACCAGATCGATCGGTATTACGACAATAAAGATTGTTGGACACACTGTGTGTCAAAATCAACGAGTAAAAAACAGAAAAAGGAAGAACGTCAGAAGACATTTAGGTCGGAAGGTACACATTATAAATCATGCAAGAGTGCGCAAGGATTCGAGGCAATGGCTAATGGCATGTGATTGAAAAAAATAAACAAAAAAACAAAAACAGAACGGTGAAATGGAAACACAAATTCATCTGAGCCAGGAGTTAGTGAAGAGGCAAAGCTTCAATGCGCACTCTTGATACAGCATGGAGCCGTGCACCACAGGTTAATGTGGACGCCCTATTTTGTGAGATGCACAGCCTCAGAAATGAACGGAATGTCAATTGCATTGAGCTTGTTATTACTACCAGACGTTCGCGGACCTTGGAGTGGACCAAAATAATGGTTCCTTCACCCAACTTGCCATTTGACAACGTAACAAGTGGTTTGCCTCTGCTAGTGGGCTTGTGACAAGTCTAAACTTTACAATGATTAGGGCAGGGTGGTTCTGGACAATATGAAGAATTCGGGTGAAAAAAAAAAAACAAACAAATGGCTCGATTTTTTTGAGTAAGGATTAAGATTCTACTGCTCGTTGTGCTTGGGGTGGTAGAGCGAGAACGAAAGCAAAACAAAAAGATACAAAGAGAAGGGGGAGAAAGAAAGGAAAATAAAAACGCACTGAGACTAGGTGGATCTTATATTTGTAAAGCTAAGTAGAAGGAAAGATTTAAAAAAAAAACCGCGCAGGGGAAAATAAAAAAAAAATGATTCATGGACAGAGTGCGAGATGATAAAAGACAGATTAATCAGACAAAACTAGTCCAGAGGACAGGAAGGGAGGGTGAGAGTGGGAGAGATACAGATGGTCTTGAATAAGGACAACAAATTAATAATGGGACTGGTGAGAAGATGGACTGAAGAAAGAGAGAAGGAGAGGGATAGAGCGAGACAGAGAGAGAGGGAGGGAGGGGGGGAGAGAGAGAGAGAGAGAGAGAGAGAGAGAGAGAGAGAGAGAGAGAGAGAGAGAGAGAGAGAGAGAGAGAGAGATGAGAAGGGGATGATTACTGCGTGTATCCATGGTGGACGTGTGTATATGACATAAATCCTACGAAAGTAACAATCATCTCTCTAGATCAATTTTCTCAGAGATCGCATAAGACATCACAACAATTCACCATCCATCCATGCATGGGATCATTCTGTCGGATCATATCTAGATCTATTACAACAAGTCTTCTGAATCTTAACTTCAGAGAGAGGGTGAGAGAGAAGGAGAAGAGAGAGAGAGAGAGAGAGAGAGAGAGAGAGAGAGAGAGAGAGAGAGAGAGAGAGAGAGAGAGAGAGAGAGAGTAGAGAAAGAGGGATTCTAACAAACAAATGCAATATATCGATCTTGCAAAATAACTTTTTTCCTTCCCGCTTGACTCCATATTCCAATAACGCCTGTGAGGCATATTCAACCCCCGATATGTAACATTAGCTTGACATGAAGGAAAACAAAACCATCACTTAGTCACAATATTAAGCCTTGAAGCAGAGGCTAATAATACTGAAAGACAACTAAAGGTCATGAAAATAGTTGCCAATGTTGGCAATTTGCAGTGGAAAACTTAGCAATAGAAAGACAAAGAAAAAGAAGTATAGGAAGGAAAAAAATAAAAAAATGAAGAAAATGAAGGAGAACTAGAAGAAGAAGAAGAAGAAGAAGAAGAAGAAGAAGAAGAAGAAGAAGAAGAAGAAGAAGAAGAAGAAGAAGAAGAAGAAGAAGAAGATGAAGATGAAGGAGGAGGAGGAGGAGGAGGAGGAGGAGGGGAAGAAGAAGAAGGAGGAGGGTGAGGAGGAGGAGAAGAAAAAGAAGAAGAAGAAGAAGAAGAAGAAGAAGAAGAAGAAGAAGAAGAAGAAGAAGAAGAAGAAGAAGAGATATTCCTTTTTTTCCAGGGTAAGGCAATGGATGAGGCACACGAAGAGAGCATCACAACCCGCAAGCAAGCTTGAGAAGCAGAAGTTGAAATTTCTCCTTTCCTAGACAATCCCTAATGTTCTATTCATAATGGATTACCCCCCTCCTCCAACCCCCCTTCCCCCCCTCCCTCCCCCCCCCAAAAAAAAAAAAACAAAAAAAAAAAACAAAATGCAAAAAAAAAACATATACCGGTATATCACTGATGTCACATCAATTAAATAATAATAAAAAAAAAAAAACGTGATTCGAAACAAGACGATATGGTCTCAGCGAAACAAAGTCCATCACTACATGAAACTAACATCGATTCCTAAGCTTATCATTAGAGGTCAAGAGGTTGTCTTAGTGAGTGAGTGAGAGAGAGAGAAAAAGAGAGAGAGAGAGAGAGAGAGAGAGAGAGAGAGAGAGAGAGAGAGAGAGAGAGTGTGAGAGAGAGAGAGAGAGAGAGAGAGAGAGAGAGAGAGGAAAAGGGGGGGGGGATAGATTGTGAAAATGAAGTAATTTATCTTTTTTGCGCAGATCAAGCATATTGTGCCAAAAAGGTCCTAGGTACGACTGAACTTTCTGGCGCCCACCAAGGCAAAACTGTGGAATAAACAAAATATTTCATTTCTAGTCGTTTTCAGGTCATAGCATTGAGGTCATGAACCGAATTTGTGGAAACCAATGTTTCTCGGCAGATGTTCAAAACACATGAACCTTCTGTATCCGTTGCTCCAATACCCCCTTAATCATAGAAAGTATTTCAAACAACTTAGGTTCGTCTTCCAATCACCATGAACCCCGGTTTAATGATCTGTGACAGTTCCAGCAGTTTGCTGCTAGATGCGCGAGCCCTTTCCCCCCCAGCCATTATGTGTTACTCGTCCGATAACGAGCGGCCTGAAGGCAGTAAGGACAACTCTAGCTGAGCTGTCCCATGAGACCTGCTCCTGTCGCCTGCTACAAGACTTCCGCTCAAGCCTTCTGGGATTAGTTCTAGCGTTCCCCGCGGTTACTGGACTTGTTGGTATTCATTGAAGGATTTCTCCGCTGCGGGCAAGAGCCGACTGAAACGGAAGGGAATCGGAGAGACAGAAAGACATTGATATCGAGAGAGAGAGAGAGAGAGAGAGAGAGGGGGGGGGGAAGGGAGGACCGGATAGCCATACATGTAAGTAAGCATAACGCGATAGAAAGACACCCACTCATAAATAAATATTAAAAAATGAGGAGATGAAAGTGCTGCTCCTCTACAGAAGCCTCATTTTTTATTTTGATCCGTTTTAAACTAGAAGTCTACTTGGAGCTGTAAACGGTGTCACGTGACAAATCGCCTCACCAAATAGTGTCTCCCACCAAGATGAAGTAGCATTAGCCCCTGGTCTGAACTGCCTCTCATCCCTTTATCTCTTGGAATTTAAGTCTAAAAGGAAATAGGCACACAACGGTATAACTGCGGGACAAAAAAAGAAATAAAACTATTAACAATTCAACATATAAACGTTTCACTTGCGTCGTCAGAATTATTTCAAATTTTTGTAATAATACTGTCGAAGCTTACAAGTTAAACGTTTATAATTTATGTTGAACTGATAAAAGATTTGTTATGTTGTAATAATACTGACGAAGCTTACAAGTGAAACATTTATATGTTGAATTGATAGTAGTTTTGTTATGTTGGAAAAATATTGACGAAGCTTCAATTGAAACGTTTATAATATTATGTTGAATTGATAAAAGTTTTGTTATGTTGTAAAAATATTGACGAAGCTTACAAGTGAAACGTTTATATGTTGAATTGATAATAGTTTTGCTATTTCTTTTTCGTCCCGTATTTATAAAGTTGGGTACCTATTTCCTTTTAGACCTTGTATTATACTATTTATAGACACGCACGCGTCCTTTTGGATCCTTTATAATTATCAAGTTATCCTCCAAGTGTGGTGTTTTTGCTTTCTCTTTGGATTTGAAATTAAAGTGACATTCAGAGAGCACACCAAACTACAAAGCCATTCACCAGGCTACACAGGAAAGCCTAGCTTTTATTCTCTGTGAGGCTTACAGCAACTTCAAAGCCATCTCTTTGATAATTGAGAACAAGAACCCAAAATAAATAATAAAAAAAAATAATAATAATAATTAAAGAAATAACAAGTCGATCAACAGGGTTTCTGGCGAACTGCGTCACTAGCTCCCGGCGGGATATAGAATAACAAAATCTGAAATGTCAAAATATACATTGAATCGTCTTTCAAAGGCCAGGTTTGATTTCAGTGCACTTTAAAACTCCCGGATGATGAGGTTTTGAAACTCTTTGTGAATAAAAAAAGAATGTAACTTTTCCTTTATCATTACATAGATCTATAGACAAACACAATCATAAAAGCCTAGAATTCCCAAGGTAGGTTCCTTGTGCAAGGGGAAGCGGCACACCCAAGCTCCAAGCATTCTTTTCATTCCAGCTCCGCCGTAAATTGCCAAAAGACAGTGCTGTAATAAAATTGGAGGCCGAGTGATTTTTCATCGTGAGTTTTGATTTCAAGCCATGGCTTCATTTCCGCCATCAAAAGAAGCAGCTCTGATCAACACAGTGGAACCTTGGGCATCATTGAAATATAAAGTTAGTATAAAGCAACACAGTGGAACCTTGGGCAACATTGTAATATAAAGCTTGTATAAAGCAACACAGTGGAACCTTGGGCAACATTGTATTATAAAGCTAGTAAAAAGCAACACAGTGGAACCTTGGGCAACATTGTAATATAAAGCTAGTATAAAGAAGTATAGCAACAGAGATGTTGGAAAGCTGTGGATGGAAGTAGCAGAGGAAATTTGAAATCTCTAGATAATTACAATAATTAGAATTTAATAGCTGTTGTTACCGCTGTTGTCCTTTACTTACGGTCATGGCATGGCGTTCAGTGACATGTAAAACAAACCCGTCCTTGCTCATTGCGAAGGCGACAAATTGGCCGGCGCAGTTTACATTATGAGATTGTATCCTCCAACCGTCTGCAATGTGCAGGCAACAAGCGGACGGGCTAAGTATATCTAGGGCCTAAGAATCGATTGCGACTAGTTTTGGGTACTTCCGTAGCGCTTGTCTTTTACGCAAAATAAGATATTTCAGTAATGGGAATGCTTTATCAACACATCATAATCGACTACCCGTGAAATATTGGTACTATCGCGGATAAGTCTCAATGAAACATGTTTAGTTGAATTTTTTCCTCCTCAGTTCCATTCCGACTACTACAAGGTGATCCATAATCTTCCTTTTAAATCAGCATATCATGCAAACCCAGACATAAGAGTGAGGCAGCACCATTCATAGCTTGATGCTTCACTTTATAAGAAGACGAGCATGAGCTCCGCAGTACAAAAACTTGGCTGTTTGGAACACTCTGGGAAGCCCCGACATACATTTGAACTTTAGCACTGATTTTTTTCCTCTTTTTTTCCCTAACAAAAGTGGGTTTTTTTTTTTTCAATCTTTTTTCTTCTCTAAATTATTGATCAAATCTGACAGGGGCTGAGGAGAAAAGACTAACTTTGTTTTCACGTCCCTGAAGTCTTTCTAAATTAGATTTTTTGAGAAAAACAGACAACCTCTACGGTTAAAAGCAGTCCATTACCAAAATACAACATAAGAGAAAGGAAAAATCCATTGAACGCTGACCCTCCGCCCACGTATTATTCTTTCCTGGAATCCAGCCGGAAATCCCGGCTCAGCCGCAAAAGACCAATAAAGCCGCCCGGGCAATATCGATCCCATCAGCTGCTGCTGATTTTGGAAAATCCGAACACACATTATTAGAAACGTCGACCCGTAGGGCATGCTGTGGTGTCTTGATTTTAATATTCTGATATAGCCCCTCAACAAATGGACTATCTCAAATACTCCAATAAAACAGAAAGGCACTTGTTCTTTGCTTGGGTCTACATCCGCGGAGAATGTCATCCAGACATGGTAGTTTCCGCGTGGCCAAAGAAGATGCTAATAAGATGGGAACCCATAGCATTCCATTTGTCAGTCCAATACTGTACCGACTGGATCATCTGACGAGCCCGACAGTCCAACACTCTACCGACTGGGTCATCTGGCACGTCCGACAGTCAAACACTCTACCGATAAGGTTATCTGGTGCGTCCGACAGTCCAACACTCTACCGACAAGGTTATCTGGTGCGACCGACAGTCCAACACTCTACCGACAGGGTTATCTGGTGCGTCCGACAGTCTAACACTCTACCGACAGGTTTAACTAGTGCGACTGACAGTCCAACACTCTATCGACAGGTTTAACTAGTGCGACTGACCGTCCAACACTCTACCGACAAGGTTATCTGGTGCGTCCGACAGTCCAACACTCTACCGACAAGGTTATCTGGTGCGTCCGACAGTCCAACACTCTACCGACAAGGTTATCTAGTGCGTCCGACAGTCCAACACTCTACCGACAAGGTTATCTGGTGCGTCCGACAGTCCAACACTCTACCGACAAGGTTATCTGGTGCGTCCGACAGTCCAACACTCTACCGACAGGGTTAATTAGTGCGTCCGACAATCCCACACTCTACCGACAGGGTTATCTGGTGCGCGCGACAGTCCCACACTCTACCGACAGGGTTATCTAGTGCGACCGACAGTCCCACACTCTACCGACAGGGTTATCTGGTGCGCGCGACAGTCCAATACTCTACCAACAGGGTTAACTAGTGCGACCGACAGTCCAACACTCTACCGACAGGGTTAACTAGTGCGACCGACAGTCCAACACTCTACCGACACAGATATCTGGCGCGCGCGACAGTCCAATACTCTACCAACAGGGTTAACTAGTGCGACCGACAGTCCAACACTCTACTAACAGGGTTAAACAGTGCGACCGACAGTCCAACACTCTACCGACACAGATATATGGCGCGCGCGACAGTCCAATACTCTACCGACAAAGTTATCTGGTGCGTCCGACAGTCCAATACTCTACCAACAGGGTTAACTAGTGCGACCGACAGTCCCACACTCTACCGACAGGGTTATCTGGTGCGCGCGACAGTCCAATACTCTACCAACAGGGTTAACTAGTGCGACCGACAGTCCCACACTCTACCGACAGGGTTAACTAGTGCGACCGACAGTCCAACACTCTACCGACACAGATATATGGCGCGCGCGACAGTCCAATACTCTACCGACAAAGTTATCTGGTGCGTCCGACAGTCCAATACTCTACCAACAGGGTTAACTAGTGCGACCGACAGTCCCACACTCTACCGACAGGGTTATCTGGTGCGCGCGACAGTCCAATACTCTACCAACAGGGTTAACTAGTGCGACCGACAGTCCAACACTCTACCGACAGGGTTAACTAGTGCGACCGACAGTCCAACACTCTACCGACACAGATATCTGGCGCGCGCGACAGTCCAATACTCTACCAACAGGGTTAACTAGTGCGACCGACAGTCCAACACTCTACTAACAGGGTTAAACAGTGCGACCGACAGTCCAACACTCTACCGACACAGATATATGGCGCGCGCGACAGTCCAATACTCTACCGACAAAGATATCTGGTGCGTCCGACAGTCCAATACTCTACCGACACAGTTATCTGGTGCGTCCGACAGTCCATTACTCTACCGACAGAGTTATCTGGCGCGCGCGACAGTCCATTACTCTACCGACACAGTTATCTGGCGCGCGCGACAGTCCAATACTCTACCGACACAGTTATCTGGTGCGTCCGACAGTCCATTACTCTACCGACACAGTTATCTGGCGCGCGCGACAGTCCAATACTCTACCGACACAGTTATCTGGTGCGTCCGACCGTCCATTACTCTACCGACAGAGTTATCTGGCGCGCGCGACAGTCCATTACTCTACCGACACAGTTATCTGGCGCGCGCGACAGTCCAATACTCTACCGACACAGTTATCTGGTGCGTCCGACAGTCCATTACTCTACCGACACAGTTATCTGGCGCGCGCGACAGTCCAATACTCTACCGACACAGTTATCTGGCGCGCGCGACAGTCCAATACTCTACCGACACAGTTATCTGGCGCGCGCGACAGTCCAATACTCTACCGACAAAGTTATCTGGCGCGCGCGACAGTCCAATACTCTACCGACACAGTTATCTGGTGCGTCCGACAGTCCATTACTCTACCGACACAGATATCTGGCGCGCGCGACAGTCCATTACTCTACCGACAGAGTTATCTGGCGCGCGCGACAGTCCATTACTCTACCGACACAGTTATCTGGCGCGCGCGACAGTCCAATACTCTACCGACACAGTTATCTGGCGCGCGCGACAGTCCAATACTCTACCGACACAGTTATCTGGCGCGCGCGACAGTCCATTACTCTACCGACACAGTTATCTGGCGCGCGCGACAGTCCAATACTCTACCGACACAGTTATCTGGCGCGCGCGACAGTCCATTACTCTACCGACACAGTTATCTGGCGCGCGCGACAGTCCAATACTCTACCGACAGAGTTATCTGGTGCGTCCGACAGTCCATTACTCTACCGACACAGTTATCTGGCGCGCGCGACAGGCCAATACTCTACCGACAGAGTTATCTGGTGCGTCCGACAGTCCATTACTCTACCGACACAGTTATCTGGCGCGCGCGACAGTCCAATACTCTACCGACAAAGTTATCTGGTGCGTCCGACAGTCCATTACTCTACCGACACAGTTATCTGGCGCGCGCGACAGTCCAATACTCTACCGACAAAGTTATCTGGTGCGTCCGACAGTCCATTACTCTACCGACACAGTTATCTGGCGCGCGCGACAGTCCAATACTCTACCGACAGAGTTATCTGGTGCGTCCGACAGGCCAATACTCTACCGACACAGTTATCTGGCGCGCGCGACAGTCCATTACTCTACCGACACAGTTATCTGGCGCGCGCGACAGTCCATTACTCTACCGACACAGTTATCTGGCGCGCGCGACAGTCCAATACTCTACCGACACAGTTATCTGGTGCGTCCGACAGTCCATTACTCTACCGACACAGTTATCTGGCGCGCGCGACAGTCCAATACTCTACCGACACAGTTATCTGGCGCGCGCGACAGTCCAATACTCTACCGACACAGATATCTGGCGCGCGCGACAGTCCAATACTCTACCGACACAGATATCTGGCGCGCGCGACAGTCCAATACTCTACCGACACAGTTATCTGGCGGGCGCGACAGTCCAATACTCTACCGACACAGTTATCTGGTGCGTCCGACAGGCCAATACTCTACCGACACAGTTATCTGGCGCGCGCGACAGTCCAATACTCTACCGACACAGTTATCTGGCGCGCCCGACAGTCTAACACTCTATCGACAGGGTTATCTGGTGCGTCCGACAGGAAATCAAAGTTTGGGAGTCGCACTAGTAGTTGATTTTTACGTCATGTTTGCGTGCCTAAAATGGTAAGGGTGTATCAAGTAAGTTAGTTATGTAGACAAAGACTTCAACAAAAAAAAAAGGGTAGGGCAAGGCGTAACTTGTTCTTAGCAATAACACCCATTCGTAACCTTTATATAGACCATGGTCAGACATGAAGAGATGAGACCAAGGTTCCATACTTATAGTGATGGCAGTGAATCTCAAGCCCGCGAGGACAAGGCGGCTGTAAAAAGTCGCGAAGTGGACGTTCTTCCCCAGAATGACAGAAACAAAACTCCCTCGTGAAGAATGTAACACTAGCGGTGTCACGCGACCACCCGTCAGACGTCCATCAAAATAACGAAATTATCTCCCCTGTTCACACAGTCGTCTCCAACACAGGGCATACCAAGATCGAAAAGTCAGCAATAGACGGAGGATAGAACTTAGGCGATCCATTTTTATTTCAAGATACGAGACAGTAATCAAGAAAGAGATGAGGTAGTAACACAAGCAAAGATTTGAGATACGATAAAAGTGGAATGCCTCTAGCGGACCTCACAAGGGTAGAAAATGGTTTGAGTTAAAAATTTACCTGGGGTTTCACTGCATGAAAGATCTGAACGTTTGCAAATTTAAATAGGGAAATTGAGGAAGCCATGGTCTAAGTTAGACATGGTGAATACGCGGAAAATTAGATTACTGAACAAAGACATTACATATTGAGACTGTAGAGGACTATCAACCTAATCACGGACATTATGGAAGCTATGGTGTAAGATATGGAGACTGTAGAGGACTTATCAACATCATCATAAACATTATGGAAGCTATGGTATAAAATATGGAGAGTGTAGAGGACTTAACAACTAATCAAGGATATTATGGAAGTTATGGTATAAAATATGGAGACTGTAGAGGACTTATAAACTTAATCAAGAACATTATGGAAGCTATGGTATTAAATATGGAGATTGTAGGGGACTTTTCAACTTATCAAGGACACTATAGAAACCATGGTATAAGATATGGAGACTGTAGAGCACTTATTAACTTATCAAGGCATTATAGAAGCCATGGCATAAGATATGGAGACTGTAGGGGACTTTTCAACTTAATCATAGACACTATATTGCTCATTAGACAAGTAGACTCTGAATTATATTTTGCTTTTTAATGTTCGCCACCGCCTATGATCTGTATGGATACGAAAATTAAACCGACTGCTCGTTCAATCGAATGGCTTAAGCCTCGAAATAATCATCTTTCGTTCATCAAATTAAAACCATGTAATGCTCTACGGCACTTGGCATTACACTGATCCAGACCCATCATTCGACTAAGATCCAAATCTGATTGCGGGTCGTACCGGAACCTCGTTAGTGATTTTTATCAAAACCGGATCTCCGCCAAAGTCCAGCCGAGATTAATCAAGTTCTGAGTCGAGCTCTGCGTGTATCGAACTGAGCCCGAACCCTTCAGGCCAGCTCTGCGTGTATCGAACTGAGCCCGAACCCTTCAGGCCAGCTCTGCGTGTATCGAACTGAGCCCGAACCCTTCAGGCTATAAGTGGACTCCGACCGAGGCAGGTCTCTCCACAGGCGGGCGATGAGAGCGAAATTAAAGGGACCAGTCCAGCCAAACTAGATGTGAACGTCCACGGCAGAAAGCTCAAGTCTTCCAGGGCGAGCCTACGCATTTGCCTAATTCGTTTAGCATCTGCTGGTTGTGGTGCGCACTAACCTGATGACTACTGCCGCGTAATTGGTAAGAGTTGCGGCTCTAGCTAAACACGCCGGACCTACGAGCACATGAATTTGCCATTTTCATAGAGAGTTGTGAAAGAAAAGAATGCGATTGAGAGAGAGAGAGAGAGAGAGAGAGAGAGAGAGAGAGAGAGAGAGAGAGAGAGAGAGAGGGAGAGAGAGAATAGAGAGAAAGGGAGAAAGCCAAGAAACAGATGCGGCCAAAAAGGGACAGACATAAATAAAGAGAGAAGAAAAATAAAGGCAGACAGAGAGACTGAAGAGACGCCCAGAAATAAAAAAAAAGGGGGGGGGGGGGGGAAGACTCACGCTCAAACCCATGTGTTTAATTATTATAAAATATATATATATATATATATATATATATATACGCACAAAAAAGTCAATAAACGTTGGCTTAATAAATGTTTCTTTTTCTTTTCACTTCCAGAAAAAAGAAAGGAAAAGCGGGATAGACATGGGAAAGAGAGTGAAAGTGGGGGGAGAGGGGGAGATCAAATTACCCTCTGAGCAGGACAAAGTCCTCATTACTGGACCAGGTTAGCTCATATCCCCGAGGCAAAATGTTGTATTCTAGCCTCTGCACCGGAAACTGTAACCTTTGTGTAAGTCACAAACCCGAGAAAACTGCTATACTGAAATATCCTTACACCAGACAGACGGTTGCGATCTTACAACCGGATTGAGAAAAAAATAAAGACAAGACAAGGATAAGTACGGGGACCTCATGGGATTATTGAGGCGATAACGGAAATAAGATTAAACCTTATGTAACGTGTAAGAAATGATACTATTAAGGACGATTACATTTTCTTGATAATAACACTAACCAAATTGGGTATGATTGTTTCTCCAGGCGTGCGCTGAAAACGATGAGGAGGAGGCGCTGAAAACGATGAGGAGGAGGCGCTGAAAACGATGAGGAGGAGAAAGTGGAGGAAGAGGAGCGGGAGAAAAGAGGAGGGAGGAGGAGTTGAAGGAGGAGGAGGAGGAGCAGAAGCAGAAGAAGAAGAAGAAGAAGAAGAAGAAGAAGAAGAAGAAGAAGAAGAAGAAGAAGAAGAAACATAGTCTCTCCCCCCCCCCCTTCCCATCTCAGTAGGACGATAGAGATTAGAGGACCCCAAGCAATTTCACCCACAATCAATAATGCTACTCAGATTGGCATAATCACACACAAGCCTCCGGTTTGCCGTTCGGATTTTCCTGTACACTTTTACACAGAAACCGTTATTCTCACTCTTTCCGGGGACCATGTAACACCCATCTCCCCCTCGACCCTATTCACAGCCACATACCTTTCCAGCCTTTTCCTTAAAAGCAATCTTGCTACAGTAGTGCCGTTGTCATGGAAGCTAGGAATAGCGTTTACAAAAAAAAAAAAAAAAAAAAATAAGAAAGAAACAATAATAGCAGTCCCAGCCAAGTCTGTCGAGTTGGTTGCTATGGACCCTGTTCTTCACACAAGCCTCTCCTAGTGCCCTCAGCACCCTTAGGCAGAGCCCAGCAGGGCAATCATAATGGGGACCAGGACTGAGGTCATTATAGTTCTCTACGCCAGCAGGCTTTGCAAATCCCGCTGTAATTAACAAAAAGAAAAAAAAAAAAACTTATTTTATTATTTTTCATGGTTGCAATGATTATTTTTAGTAACTTTTTATTTAACTTTGGAGACAATCAGATATTGCCGTCCCATGGCACCGAATATACTTTCTTCTTATCACAAGGATTCTGAGTGCTTCAAGTACAGATCATGTTAACTGGTACTTTTTCTTTCATTTAAAATATAAATTTAGCGATTTTGGAGACGGACACCAAGGTCAACCAGAGCACAATCCTGAAAAATCTTGGCTCAATTCAACAGTAGGTGTAGCCATACTTCAATCTTAGTAGACTCCCAACATAATGATAGTGTGAAACTTTTTTCTCTTACAAGGTAAATGCTCGTTTAGGTATAAGGGTTCCAAAGATAAGAAGATTGCTTTGTATGATCGGCGAGTTCATTGAAATATCTGGACGTTTAAGTGAAATGAAATACATTCCTATTAAAAAAAAAAACCTCATTCAGTGACGATTAATGCAATCAGCATTTTCCACCAAGAACTTTGGCTCCCTACAGCGTTTATACAAGGCAATAACTTAAGAGCTTGATCTACATGGAAATAAAAGACAATATTATTTCATCAAAAAGAAAAGCTTTTACGACCAAACCCTGTAAATACTAAAGTCTATTTACGACCACTTTTAATCGAAGAAAAATAATGATGAACTTAGCGATAAAAGAACATCAGAGCCGCTATGATGAATAAGATTCTTTGAGATTCTTCGATTAAAAATCATTAACGATGAAACACAAGCATAACTCTATCAACACGATACACATTCACTAACCTATGTCCCTTTTCCTAACAAGATTGGGATGACACAAGAGTCATAAAAATGTGATAGAGCAACAAGAGTAAAAGATTATTAGTGTGTCGTGGTCCAAAGGGGAACATAAGAAAAAGAAGACTTTTCGTTTGTTGCTTAATACAGTCCTTTCTACAACACAGTGATATCAGGCCTTTATGTATATATATCAAACTGTAGCCCCAGTCATGCAGGGCGGAGCTGGAAACATAAAAGTCCATAAACTTACCTACCGACGGGGTGGGGCTCGAACTCGGGCAGGACTTCCCTGCGGATTTTATCATGTTGGACACCATTATCACACAAACACCTGGGAAAAAGAAGAAGAAGAAGAAGAAGAAGAAGAAGAAGAAGAAGAAGAAGAAGAAGAAGAAGAAGAAGAAGAAGAAGAAGAAGAAGAAGAAGAAGAAGAAGAAGAACTGATGAACGAGGAGGAGGAGGAGGAGGAAAAGGAGAGGAGGACAAAAAGAAGCAGAAAAAGAAGAAAGAAGAAAAAGAGTTTCTACATGTTTTTTGTTGGTTTAATCTTTCTTATCTCGTTTTAATCTGTCCGCATTGGGAAACGGTATATCCAGCTAGTCCAACAACCACAACTTTCGCACGATCTGGAGCCCAATATGTTGCTACAGAGATAAGCCCGGGACAATTTGCGCCTCTGGACGCCGATCTGATCTGTCAAATACCAATCTGGGAGGAGGACAGCCAACAAAGACCACAGTGTCACCGGAGTCGTTAGAGGTCAATAAAAAATGGTTAGGGTGAAAAATTTTTTTTTTTCTAAAATGGTTCACAATGATACCCTACACCTAGTACGCAATAGCGGGTCTAGTATGATACAGAAATGTTATGACACGAACGCAAATATCTTTCCTCTGCGTTTGTTACCATGTTATCCTTAACACTGCTTTTTCGAGTGTTTTTTCGGCTTGCCAAGAGCATCATAAGAGGGCGTAAAACTATTTCTTTCCTTCGCCATATTTTCTTTTCCTTTTAAGAGGCCGGGTGGCTATAGAGGACAGAAGGAGTGGGTGTAAATAACACAGTGCCTTATTGAATTCATCCTCATAGATGATAAAACTTTCTTACACAAATCGATCCGGTTAGCTAAGTCATCGCTCAGGGATGAAGTGAAAATAATACTTAGAGGCGGTAATCAACGTTGATAAATTCTCCCGGTTTCTAAGAATGCGATGGTAGGTTGGTGACGTGAACAAGAGCGAAAACTCGTTTAATCTAACAATGACGAAATCACTTCAAGAGTTTCCCAACGCCCGAAGTATCAGGTTACAAGTGTGTGTGTGTGCGTGTGCGTGCGTGTGTGTGTGTGTGTGTGTGTGTGTGTCCTCGGCGGTCGCTTGGGACTTTCCTATTGAGCGCTTGGATTTGGAGAAATCGATGTACCGGCCGTGCGGCACAAGGAAGGTTAATCTGACCTGCGAGCGGAAAAAGGATACCGCCATTTCAGTCGGATCAGGAGAGTTATCGCTCTTGTGCCCAAGAGACTCAAGGCCGAAACGAAATTTTTTCGAAATGAAACTGATCTCTCGGCTGGTTTTTTCCCCCCTTTCTTTTGATTAGTACGTGTGTGTGTGTGTGTGTGTGTGTGTGTGTGTGTTTTGCTTTTGTTTTTCTTTTATTTTTCTTTCTGAGGTTGTGTACTTATCATACAACGACCAAGTCGGAGAAATGCCGTTAAAACCTCTGCTATCACAGAGACTGTCCGTGTTTTCGTCAAGCCGCAGAGTAGGGTGATTAGATGATAATATATGATTCGACTCCAACACCAGAATACCCAAACAACGATCGGAACGAAAAGCCTTTCTTTCCTCAGTTCAAAGTTATATCGACTTAAGCTGTGACTTGGTAAGGCAGGAAAAGGAAGTTGGGGGGAAAAAGATTTGGGGGTAGGGGGAGGGAGGGGTGTGAACTTTACAGATCTCATTCAGGATATTGTTATCTGTAATATATCGCTTAATGTTCCATTGAGTTTTCAACTAGGCCCTGTGAATTATGATGTCTAAGTGGCAGGGGGAGGGGGTCTTGATTATTATACCCCCATTGAACATGAACATCTCCATCCAATCCTTTAGACCCAACAGTACTTCCCTTGAAATGTAACTCATTCTTCCTTGATGTTTCTCTCAGAGAAAATTCTACATCATGACTTTTATTGGATTTTAATGAGGATAAATGAACACAAAGACACGACAAAAGTCAAATTCCTAATATAATGAACTATTGCCAGTCACCCAGGTTATTTATGGCAAAATTCTTTGTCCATACAAATCGCTGTTTATTTGTCATGATATCAATAGGGATAGAATTGTTTAAAGTGCATGACTGTATTGTTTGCCAAACTATGCCTGGCAGTGGCATAGCGAGGACAACAGCTACGGTGGCTCAATAAAACAAATAGAAACAAAATACTTAAGCGAACGAGATAAATTCGTTGAGAGATGAGCTAGGAGTAGATAGAGACAGAGAAATAAAGAGAGGGAGAAAGTCAGACAGAGAAAGAGAGAGAGAGAGAGAGAGAGAGAGAGAGAGAGAGAGAGAGAGAGAGAGAGAGAGAGAGAGAGAGAGAGAGAGAGAGAGAGAGAGAGAGAGAGATGTAGCACCAAGAACTCGGCTGTTTAAGTTTCACAACGTTCAGACTTGACACCAGAACGAAGGCTAAGCCCTCCGCTTAATCCCACATCCGATAAATGCACAATACGGATTATTACAACGATCATAAGGGAATCCACTTCATCCAAAGACAGACAAAACAGTGCCTGTTCAAAGGTGTGGCCTATACCTGGATTGACACTAACTAAAAATCTCAGGTTTTCTTGTAAGCTGTCAGCTGCCTAAAATTGGTTTTTGTTTTGTTTTCTTGTTGTTTTTTTTTCTTTTCGCCCAGAGAAAAATATGTTGAAAAAACAGTGGAAACTGTATGCGTGCATGCAAAACAACCCAGAGTTTGTCCTAGAACGCAAGAAGGACATCCGAAGCTGATCGACATTTTCTGCATCGTTTCGAAGCCAACGTCGAGAAAAAGATCATACAACCTATATGATATCACTTTCAGACGATAGATAAGCCTGTATACGTCATATTTTCTTGAAGACGAGCCTACCATTTAACGAAGCAGCTAGATCTTTAGGTTCTTCGGTACCAAGTCTTTGAGAAGTTGGTCAACAAGTTTGGCATTTGACATTTTCAGTCCATAGTGAATACCATGGGCAGTTATGAGCTACTCTCTAATCTCCTATTATACTGTTTAAAAGGCAGCAGTGAGCTACTCTGTAGTCTCCCGTTATAATGTATAACGGACAGCAGTGAGCTACTCTGTAGTCTCCTGTTATAATGTATAACGGACAGCAGTGAGCTACTCTGTAGTCTCCTGTTATACTGTCTAAAGGGCAGCAGTGAGCTACTCTCTAGTCTTCTGCCATACTGTCTAAGGGGCAGAAGTGCGCTACTCTGTAGTCTACTGTCATACTGTATAAGGGGCAGCAGTGAGCTACTCTGTAGTCTCCTGTCATATTGTATAAGGGGCAGTAGTGAGCTACTCTGTAGTCTCCTGTTATACTGTTTAAAGGGCAGTAGTGAGCTACTCTGTAGTCTCCTGTTATAATTTATCGCGGACAGCAGTGAGCTACTCTGTAGTCTCCTGTTATACTGTTTAAAGGGCAGTAGTGAGCTACTCTGTAGTCTCCTGTTATACTGTTTAAAGGGCAGTAGTGAGCTACTCTGTAGTCTCCTGTTATACTGTTTAAAGGGCAGCAGTGAGCTACTCTGTAGTCTCCTGTTATACTGTTTAAGGGCAGCAGTGCGCTACTCTGTGGTCTCCTGTCTTACTGTATAAGGGGCAGCAGTGCGCTACTCTGTGGTCTCCTGTCTTACTGTATAAGGGGCAGCAGTGCGCTACTCTGTGGTCTCTTGTCTTACTGTGTAAGGGGCAGCAGTGAGCTACTCTGTTGTCTCCTGTTATACTGTTTAAAGGGCAGCAGTGAGCTACTCTGTAGTCTCCTGTTATACTGTTTAAAGGGCAGTAGTGAGCTACTCTGTATTCTCCTGTTATACTGTTTAAAGGGCAGTAGTGAGCTACTCTGTATTCTCCTGTTATACTGTTTAAAGGACAGCAGTGCGCTACTCTGTAGTCTCCCGTTATAATGTATAACGGACAACAGTGCGCTACTCTGTAGTCTCCTGTTATAATGTATAACGGGCAGCAGTGAGCTACTCTGTAGTCTCCTGTTATAATGTATAACGGACAGCAGTGAGCTACTCTGTAGTCTCCCGTTATACTGTTTAAAGGGTAGCAGTGAGCTACTCTGTAGTCTCCAGCAGTAGGCTACTCTGTAGTCTCCTGTTATAATGTATAACGGGCAGCAGTGAGCTACTCTGTAGTCTCCTGTTATAATGTATAAAGGACAGCAGTGAGCTACTCTGTAGTCTCCTGTTATAATGTATAACGGACAGCAGTGAGCTACTCTGTAGTCTCCTGTCAATTTGTAAAACGGACAGCAGTGAGCTACTCTGTAGTCTCCTGTCATATTGTATAAGGGGCAGCAGTGAGCTACTCTTTAGTCTCCTGTTATACTGTTTAAAGGGCAGTAGTGAGCTACTCTGTAGTCTCCTGTTATACTGTTTCAAGGGCAGTAGTGAGCTACTCTGTAGTCTCCTGTTATAATGTATAACGGACAGCAGTGAGCTACTCTGTAGTCTCCTGTTATAATGTATAAAGGACAGCAGTGAGCTACTCTGTAGTCTCCTGTTATAATGTATAAAGGGCAGCAGTGAGCTACTCTGTAGTCTCCTGTCATACTGTATAAGGGGCAGCAGTGAGCCAGATGTAATGGACAGATGTAAACTTTTCTGGAAATTTTTCTCACATCAACAGAAATCAGGGCTGTGAGATTCACACTTACAAGCTAAGACTCCGGTCCTTGCTTACCTCCATAGTAAAACATGAAGTGGCAGCTTCGTGACTTATTACATGTACCAGCTACATCAACGAAAACCGCCTTTCATCTCTTCATTAATCTCTGAGAGGTTTGGTTGAAGCGATCTCAGCGGACGAGCGTGAGAGAGAGAGAGAGAGAGAGAAAGAGAGAGAGAGAGAGAGAGAGAGAGAGAGAGAGAAAGAGAGAGAGAGAGAAAGAGAAAGAGAGAGATATGGGGAAAGGAGGCGCTGAAACAATATGGGTAAAGTGAAAGGATGGTAGGGGGAGAAAAAAATTAAAACCGAATGAAGAATCAGAAAAAGACAAGAAAGGTAAAAAGGAAAGAGGATACAAGGAGGAGAAAATTAATGGAGGCAACACCGAAAGGCGACGGCAATGGCAATTTCTTGCTATTGTTGATGAAATCCCCGCTTTTTTAGGACAAATAACTGCTCAGAGATCTAAACAACAAGGCGTATTATCTCCTCTCCATTTCTGGTGCAATCCCAATTTCCCTAGGATTAGTTACTGCTGAGAGATCTAAACAACGAGGTGTATTATCTTCCCTCTATTGCTGGTGTTATCCCAGTTTTCCTAGGATTAGTTACTGCTGAGAGATTTAAACAACAAGGCGTATTATCTCCCCTCTATTGCTGGTGTAATCCCAATTTTCCTAGGATTAGTAACTGCTGAGAGATCTAAACAACAAGGCGTATTATCTCCTCTCTATTGCTGGTGTAATCCCAGTTTCCCTAGGATTAGTAACTGCTGAGAGATTTAAACAACAAGGCGTATTATCTCCCCTCTATTGCTGGTGTAATCCCAATTTTCCTAGGATTAGTAACTGCTGAGAGATCTAAACAACAAGGCGTATTATCTCCCCTCTATTGCTGGTGTAATCCCAGTTTCCCTAGGATTAGTAACTGCTGAGAGATCTAAATAACAAGGCGTATTATCTCCCCTCTATTGCTGGTGTAATCCCAGTTTCCCTAGGATTAGTAACTGCTGAGAGATCTAAACAACAAGGCGTATTATCTCCCCTCTATTGCTTGTGTAATCCCAATTTTCTTCGGATTAGTAACTGCTGAGAGATCTAAACAACAAGGCGTATTATCTCCCCTCTATTGCTGGTGTAATCCCAGTTTCCCTAGGATTAGTAACTGCTGAGAGATCTAAACAACAAGGCGTATTATCTTCCCTCTATTGCTGGTGCAATCCCAGTTTCCCTAATATTAGTAACTGCTGAGAGATCTACACAATAAGGCGTATTATCTCCCCTCTATTGCTGGTGTAATCCCAGTTTTCCTAGGATTAGTGATTGAAACAACAAGGCGTATTATCTTCCCTCTATTGCTGGTGTAATCCCAGTTTTCCTAGGATTAGTGATTTAAACAACAAGGCGTATTATCTTCCCTCTATTGCTGATGTAATCCCAGTTTCCCTAGGATTAGTAACTACTGAGAGATCTAAACAACAACGCGTATTATCTCCTCTCTATTGCACTCGTAATTCACGGTTTCTCAAGGGTAGCCACGACTGAAATGAGCGAATCCCTCCGTCTACTCTGAACTGCAGTTTCGGAGCCCTCTGCTACGACAAACAGGTTGATTTATGTGGAGCAGGATGTCTTGGGTTAAAAGAAAGGGAGATCGAGGCTTATGAAACACACGCTAGAGATTTACAGACACGTATGGTAGACAACATCGACGTACAGGAAAACAATAAATCAGCTTTTTTTGCAACCCATTACCGAAATGAAGCGAGCTTACAAGATTAAAAAAAAATAGTGCATTTTGTTAAACACATAAAGAATGTAAAAGGTTGGAGGAAACAAAATTAATGTAGGATAAAATTACAAGGTAAAATCTGATAGTTTTGTTTACACAACAATACAGAGCACAAGCCAGCATCGGATAATATTGAGAAAAATACAGGGTAGGATATGGTGACCAACAGCAGCTAACTAGCAGGTACACGTTGAGGAAAAAAAAACAATCTTTGGTGGGGATTTCAGGGCATAAATCAAGAAAAGTTCACCCACTGTTACTGGCTTCATCTGTAGACCAAACATGCCGGCCTCTCCCGGGTAGCTGCAAAGTGGGGAGAGCGTAGGGGAATTAGGTGTGAGTTGGAGAGATTAATTCTGTGTGAGCAGATTAATTGTGTGTGTGTGTGTGTTTGGGAGAGGGTAGAGAGGGGGAGGGGGAAGGGGAGGGTGTAATAAGGAACTTTATAAGTGGGATTCGAGTGTTGTGAATGATGGGGTTATAGAGAGGCAATCACTAACAAGCAATGGGGGCAATGGAAGCCAGGGCTTGAGATAATTTATTACATTATATTGTTTATTCAAGAGTAATAAGTTGTATACGTGGTAATGGTGTATAAATTGTATACGTGGTAATGGTGTATAAATTGTATACGTGGTAATGGTGTATAAATTGTGCGTGGGTTGTTGCGAATAATATCAGAGTGGTGTTCACTGTTTAAGTAAAAGTGTAGAACTTTACGATGGTCATAACTTAGCACAGTCGGTATAGGTTGCGAACTTGGCTTAAAAACCGTTCTGCTAAAAAAAAAAAAAGATGTCATTCTACAATCATGAGTGCAACCATGCGTGATATCCAAGACACAACAGCGCCAAGGCAGTTCATTTCATGGAAATCTATCCAATATATCCGTGCGTAAATCCTTGAATTTTTTTCCTCGATGACCTCAAACTTACTGCAGTGTAATGGATATGAATTCTTAAAAAAAAGTATTACGTCCCTTGAGTCACCCAAGTAATCTTAGAACGTGTAAGCAGCACGTCCTCTTCTAACGCAATACGCGCGGAGACTTTGCTAGCAACACACTCTCCTCTCACGTTAAACGCACGGAGACTTTGCTAGCAACAAACTTTCCTCTCACGTTAAACGCGCGGAGACCGTGTCAGCAACACACTTTCCTCTCACGTTAAACGCGCGGAGACCGTGTCAGCAACACACTCTCCTCTCACGTCAAACGCGCGGAGACCTTGGTAGCAACACACTTTCCTGTCACGTTAAACGCGCGGAGACCGTGTCAGCAACACACTTTCCTCTCACGTTAACGCGCGGAGACCGTGTCAGCAACACACTCTCCTCTCACGTCAAACGCGCGGAGACCTTGGTAGCAACACACTTTCCTCTCACGTTAAACGCGCGGAGATCGTGTCAGCAACACACTCTCCTCTAACGTTAAACGTGCGGAGACCGTGTTAGCAACAAGCACTCCTCTCACATTATAGGCGAGGAGACTGTGTTAGCAACAAGCCTTACTCCCACGTTATAAGCGCGGAGTTCGTGTTAGCAACACACCCTCCTCTCACATTATATGCTTTATTAACACATATAAGGACGGAGAGGACGGACTCTCTTTGATTATGCTTTTTAACGGCTAACGTACTGTCTTCCCGATTTATGTCTTGGTATTACTGGATTAAGTGATTTCTCAAGCATTCACCCCCCCCCCCCCCCTCAAAAAAAAAAAAAGGTGCTTCATAGATTTCGGTGCCCTGGGGTATGAATAAAAAATGGAGTGGCGAGAAGGCGAAGGAGAGCAGTAACAAATCCACTAGGGTGCTGTAGTGGAGAAAATATATGTGGGGAATACACTTGATTCTCGACATTCCAAAGATATAGGACCATAACTATATATTTTTGACTTATACCTCAGTTGAATCCATTTTCGGTCAACCGCTCGAGAAAGACTAAATGCGCTTTTGTGTATTTCTTGCAGAACCTTGAACCAATACCTGTTCTAAAGAAAGAAAGCGAAACTATAACACGAACTACCGATAAAACTTTAAAAGTTTAAATAAAGGTGCTATGCTTTTTCTTGCTACCTAAGAAAAGCAAATTCATCAATGAAATCTTGAATCAACAAAGCTCGACTTACTTGTTGGAGAGCTCCTACACCAGAGCCGGTCTCAATCTGCACAGCAAAAGTATCTTACTAAACAACAGTAGATCTTCGCTGTCAGATTACAGCAGTAAAACTCACCTTGCATTCACTCGCCTACAGTTGCAACATGTATGAAGCTTTGGTGGCTAGCAGTTCCTTCACGATTCCTTCATTCGACCATACTCTCTCAAATTTAAGTACTGTATTTATTTCTTTTTTTTGATTATTTTTTTTTTTGTTTTTTTAACTTTTATCGCTAACGAAAGAAAGAGGTAATATAGGAGCAGCGACATCAGTAATGGTTGCGATATTAATAATACCTAGAGCCATAATAGCGGTCACATAAGAATTTGTTTTCTATGTCATGGAAGGGAGTAGCAATAATAATAGTGGTAGTAGTAGTAGTAGTAGTAGTAGTAGTAGTAGTAGTAGTAGTAGTAGTAGTAGTAGTAGTAGTAGTAGTAGTAGTAGTAGTAGTAGTAGCGGTAGCAGTGGTAGAAGCAGCAGCAGCAGCAGCAGCAGTAGTAGTAGTAGTAGTAGTAGTAGTAGTAGTAGTAGTAGTAGTAGTAGTAGTAGTAGTAGTAGTTGTAGTAGTAGTAGTAGTAGTAGTAGTAGTAGTAGTAGTAGTAGTAGTAGTAGTAGTAGTAGTAGTAGTAGTAGTTGTAGTAGTAGTAGTAGTTGTAGTAGTAGTAGTAGTAGTAGTAGTAGTAGTAGTAGTAGTAGTAGTAGTTGTAGTAGTAGTAGTAGTAGTTGTAGTAGTAGTAGTAGTAGTAGTAGTAGTAGTAGTAGTAGTAGTAGTAGTAGTAGTAGTAGTAGTAGTTGTAGTAGTAGTAGTAGTAGTAGTAGTAGTAGTAGTAGTAGTAGTAGTAGTAGTAGTAGTAGTTGTAGTAGTAGTAGTTGTAGTAGTAGTTGTAGTAGTTGTAGTAGTAGTAGTAGTTGTAGTAGTAGTAGTAGTAGTAGTAGTAGTAGTAGTAGTAGTAGTAGTAGTAGTAGTAGTTGTAGTAGTAGTAGTAGTTGTAGTAGTAGTAGTAGTTGTAGTAGTAGTAGTAGTAGTAGTAGTAGTAGTAGTTGTAGTAGTAGTAGAAGTTGTAGTAGTAGTAGTAGTGGTAGTGGTAGTAGTAGTAGTAGTAGTAGTAGTTGTAGTAGTAGTAGTAGTAGTAGTAGTAGTAGTTGTAGTAGTAGTAGTAGTAGTAGTAGTAGTAGTAGTAGTAGTTGTAGTAGTAGTAGTAGTAATAGTAGTAGTAGTTGTAGTAGTAGTAGTAGTAGTAGTAGTAGTAGTAGTAGTAGTAGTAGTAGTAGTAGTAGTAGTAGTAGTAGTTGTAATAAGTAGTAGCACTTGTAGTAATAGTGGTGGTGTAGTAGGAATGATGTAGTAGTAGGAAACCAATGTGAGCGGAGATGAGACTAAAGAAGGGTCATTACTTTGATTATGATGATGATGATGATGATGATGATGATGATGATGAAGAGATTACATAGATGGTGTAGAGTTAGGAGAAAAAGACGAAGCTGTCTGTAATCGCTAGAGCCCTTGCCATATATATATATATAAATATATAAATATTTTTCAAAGCGACGATAATTATTATTATCTTTGTTGACTTGCGGCTGTTACTGGACTAAGCATGTTAGAGAAGCACTTCCCAGTCTCTGATCCTCTCACCGCTGACGGTGACGGCAGTGATTGAAACACGATCGAGGGCGGACTGGAGAGAAACATAGCCGGAAGTGTTCCGGAGGCAAGGAAAATTGCTAGAAATCTGAGAATTAGGAAAGCATAGAATATTTTTTTTTTTTTTCGGATCTCCCATGTCTCATGCCAAGACTGTTGGCACAATACAGACTACACACACAATGAGAGCAAACATAAGTTCTTTTTTTTTTGTGGTTTTTAAATCGCTCCAGATAATGAGTAAAAGTTTGCTTGGCTTCATAAGGCATTTTATTCCTACGGTTTTCATGTTTGTTGCTTACCGTTCTATAGTTTCCGAGAAGGTTTGAGTAAAAAAGATAAACAAGCCAACAAACATACAAAAGAAAAAAACCCAAAACATTCAAGCATTGGTGTCTGACTACTTGCAATCTTCTGGAATCGTTCCGGTGAAAGACGATTTATTATTTCCCTTGAGACCTTTCAGTTCTTAGGGAAAATTCAGTTAGAGATTTGAATTTAATGCACGAACGAGCGATTTTAATACTAGCAAGTCTTTACTTTTTATAAGATTCGCTTAAAGATAAAGAATTCGTTCTTTATAAATGCAGATAAACAAGTTCTTTCAAAAAAAAAAAAAAAAAAATATATATATATATATATATATATATATATATATATATATATATATATATATCATAAATCCCCAGAGAACATAACCGCGAAAGAAAAAGAATCATATTTATGTCGACAGTCTACAAAAGAAATGTAAATCTCAAGAGAGCAACTCGCCAGACGGGCGGGAGTATTAGGTGGTCCTGTCCTCCGCCTCTACCTCGCTTCCGGTCTCCCTCCCCTTCTCTCTCTCTCTCTCTCTCTCTCTCTCTCACTGACGCTCTGTGAGAGTCTCTCTCTGCGCATGCGTGTGTGTGTGTGTGTGTATCTCTTCTTTCACTCTATCATAAAGTAACCCTTAGACCACCAAAGCCTAGAGCAAAAATAGAGAAGTTTGCGCTTGACTTTATACCAACCACACAACAGGATCTACTGTAGAGAATGAAGAGGGATATCAAGGCCTGCCTCATCCAATAGGTGTATTGTTTGGTTGACAGCTTGATTGCTCAAACATTTTAACATGCCCAGTCCACCTTAGACGTTGATCTCAGGTGTTACACATACACTGCACAAGGTGGGATGGCCACATGACAAACATAATGACAAACATAAAAAGGGAAACAAAAACAATACATTCACATCCAGAGAGTTAGATTGATCGGCCGCCTCAGGGATCTAATAAGCTCATCACGATGCTGGTATAACAAATAGTTGGTAGATACAGCTTGTCGAGAACAAGGAGATCTCAAATACATGGGTGTCTGAGCGAAGAGACACATACGTGTAGAGAGAAGATAGCGGCTGCAGGACCACTCAACACCGCGACAGATGCAGGGTTTCGAACTCACCACCAACGGTCGAGCTACAGAGGTCACGGCGAACGCTTTGACCATGCGACCACCAGCAGCCCAGCCTACTGACACAATTTGCGACTTGATCGTAAATTCATTGTGAAAATAAAAGAAAACATAATTACATTTTCCTGTCGTAAGAAGTAGAGGTACGGGTCGACTCAAGCCTAGTCTTCTACTCTTGTTTCATTATTAGATAAATCTACCTGACCTGACCTTGATGTAAAACCTGACCCGACTTACTTCCTTGAGGCAAAGACCTCTTGCGCCATAAAGTTTCAAACGAGGGTTTGAAGTTTCGAAACTGAAAGAGCGAATTATAAGCTGCGCTTACATCAGCATCATTAAAATACGAGTCAGTCTCTTTGCACAAGAGCGAATCGAATCTCGTTCAAACGGGCCGAGAGAGCAGATTTCAGAGCTCCGCAGTTAATTGTAAGGCTGGGGAATAAGAATCGATACACGCTTTACTCTTCTCCTTTATTCCTTGATAAGTTTTAAGGCTCTCAATTAGTCGCCTCGCAGATAGTGCAGGAAAACAGAAGGGGAAAATGAAACCAAAGAAAATAGACTTTTCACCCAACGATAAAAAATAATCAGGCGAAATTGAAATTGCCTCGTACGTATTTTCCACATCGAACACAGGCTCTACATTGATTTACGACATACGGGAGAAAATTAAAACACGCGCACGACAAAACATGCTATAATGTAGACACAGGCACAGCGTAGTTGGCTGCAGTCCCATGCAGGAGGAGATGTAAGGGACGACAGATGGAAGATAGAGATAACTAAAAAGAAAGAAGAAAAAGAGAGGGGAAGGGATGTTCCGATAGAAAGAGGGAAGAGACAAAATAGAGAGCGACAGGGATAGAGATAGGGATAGACAGAGAGAGAGAGAGAGAGAGAGAGAGAGAGAGAGAGAGAGAGAGAGAGAGAGAGAGGGGGGGGGGAGGGTATTTAAGGTAAGGTGGGATAAAAGAATACAGATGGATGAAACAAGAATGAGAAAATCAAAGTAAGGGAGCGAGCGAGAGAGAAAGAAAAGAAAGAATGAAAAAGTAAAACGGAGGGGATATTTGAAGGCAGAGAGAGAGAAAGAGAGAGAAAGAGAGAGAGAGAGAGAGAGAGAGAGAGAGAGAGAGACAGAAGGAGAGAAAAAGATAGAGGGGCTAGAAATCGATAAGCTTGCATCTCAGCAACAGGCAATCGAGCTTTGCCACAATAACACATCCCTTCATCACTAGAAACAGCTGGAGAGCAGTATTATTAGGTCAGTAACAGAGGTGTGCTACATGTCATGGTATAGGATTGTCAGGTTTTGCCACAATAACACACCCCTTCATCACTAGAAAGAGCTGGAGAGCAGTATTATTAGGTCAGTAACAGAGGTGTTCTACATGTCATGGTATAGGATTGTCAGGTTTTGCCACAATAACACATCCCTTCATCACTAGAAAGAGCTGGAGAGCAGTATTATGAGGACAGTAACAGAGGTGTGCTACATGTCATGGTAGGATTGTCAGGTTTTGCTACAATAACACACCCCTTCATCACTAGAAAGAGTTGGAGAGCAGTATTATGAGGACAGTAACAGAGGTGTGCTACATGTCATGGTATAGGATTGTCAGGTTTTGCCACAATAACACATCCCTTCATCACTAGAAAGAGTTGGAGAGCAGTATTATGAGAACAGTAACAGAGGTGTGCTACATGTCATGGTATAGGATTGTCAGATTTTGCCACAATAACACACCCCGTCATCACTAGAAAGAGTTGGAGAGCAGTATTATGAGGACAGTAACAGAGGTGTGCTACATGTCATGGTAGGATTGTCAGGTTTTGCTACACTAACACATCCCTTCATCACTAGAAAGAGCTGGAGAGCAGTATTATGAGGACAGTAACAGAGGTGTGCTACATGTCATGGTATAGGATTGTCAGGTTTTGCCACAATAACACATCCCTTCATCACTAGAAAGAGTTGGAGAGCAGTATTATGAGGACAGTAACAGAGGTGTGCTACATGTCATGGTATAGGATTGTCAGGTTTTGCCACAATAACACACCCCTTCATCACTAGAAAGAGCTGGAGAGCAGTATTATGAGGACAGTAACAGAGGTGTGCTACATGTCATGGTAGGATTGTCAGGTTTAGGTGAAATGTCCAAGCTCTATGAATCGAAATGCCCATCGCCCTGTAACTAGTAGACCAAACATCTCCAAAGTCTTGCCTTAACATTGACTTATGTTTAATGTTTAATAATGAACTCTCAACACGTAAAATTAAGAATTTCTATTTTATGTTTCTACCCTATGGTCCGGAAAAAAAGCAAGACAAACTACATGTATTTCTTTATACGATGAGGATTTGCTCTCTTTCATTCTAGTGTTTCGAGCAGTTGCTTTGTCCTGGTCTTACAAGTCTGATCGAATGATTGTGCGGTTTTAAACTCGGTCTACAAAAGCTAAGATTTCCACGCAAAGCATCTGTTACAAGGAACTTTTAGTAATGGTCTTAAGAAATTTTTTTTATATAATCCATATCGTTAAACATATCGGCTTACGGATGATGAAACTGAGACGGAAAAAATCAAAATCTATGCGCTGTGAGCTTAAAAGTCATGGAAAACCAGCGTTAGGGCAAAGGATTAAAGTAGACATGACATCAATTTGGCGCGGAGAAAGGGGGAAGGGAGAGACAGATCCTCGTAAAAAAAATCAAAATAACCTATCACAATATGAAAATTCGATTCAACAACAATTACAACAACAACAGTAATAATAATAATAATAATAATAATAATAATAATAATAATAATAATAATAATAATAATAATAATAATAATAATAACAATAATAATAAATCTAAAAACCACAATCTACTCCAAACTTTTCCGCAACCTACCTATACATAAATAGAAAACCGATATGCCATGTAAAATTCATTCGGAAACATTTAAACAGCATGCTGTATACAAATCGCTACCCTTTTTTAAACATATTTCACTAAAGACAATTAACAACCATCTTGCCTTTATTAAATCCTCAAGAAACAAGAAAAAAAGACATTTAATAACTCAACACTCAATCTTATAAAACTGATTGTTCCCATTAACGCAACGCTGCACCATTTATTTGACGTCAAAGATTTGAACTTTCACCCCAAGCTCCGAAAGCAGGATAAAAAAAAAAGAATTACGACGTGACGCGATAGCTTTAAACACACACACACACAAAGACGCAATTTCCCTTCATTACAGTACACAATTTCTTTTTCTTTACAAGTGTAAAATGAGATCTAGTTTAGTCCAAATTAAAAATCCGTTAGACACAATATATTTTGTTGAGCGCAAGCTATTCTGAAATAAATTAATGAAAAAAAAACATATTAAGTGTAACTTTCGTCCAAATTCAAGGATATTGGGTTAACATTCTGAATCAAAGTGGCAAAATTGAGCTGCCTTCTTTTTTTAAACTTAAATTTTCCGAGGATGAGAAAGGACTTGCTGACTACTAACTGAATATATGTTATACTTACGGGATAGATCTAAAATGCTTTTCTGCAGTCCTAGGCTATTTGTCGTGGATCCATCAGCCTTGGGTCTAGAAAGAAGGGAAACTTACTAATAGTGGCGCGAAACAGCCATCACTGCCAGGTCGCGACCCAAACGCAGACGACAACCTTTCATATCAATCGATCAGGAAAAGCAAGGCTCTGCCATTACCGTGAACCCCGTTAATAGGTCGTAAACATTAAATGCTATTGTTAGCGACAAGCTGAGCATCTATCACTAATATGACACATCCACTTAACAAAGCTTTTAGCTTATGGCTTTTCTTTTATTTTAAATAATTATTATAAACATATTTCATAAATATTTGATCTAGACAGATGGTCTGCATGAAAAACAAATTAATGACAATAATGGATATCTTTTAATACGCTTGATACTCTTTAGTGAACTATCTGTCTCCGCATGATATCGTTACTGCTTTCAGTTCGCTTCAGACTAGTGGCTGCATATTATATCGATACTGCTTTCAGTTCGCTTCAGAACTAGTGGCTGCATATTATATCGATACTGCTTTCAGCTCGCTTCAGAACTAGTGGCTGCATATTATATCGTTACTGCTTTCAGTTCGCTTCAGAACTAGTGGCTGCATATTATATCGATACTGCTTTCAGCTCGCTTCAGAACTAGTGGCTGCATATCATATCGATACTGCTTTCAATTCGCTTCAGAACTAGTGGCTGCATATTGTATCGATACTGCTTCCAGTTCGCTTCAGAACTAGTGGCTGCATATTACTTCAATACTGCTTCCAATTCGCTTCAGAACTAGTGGCTGCATATTATATCGATAGTGCTTTCAATTCGCTTCAGAACTAGTGGTTGCCTATCATATCGATACTGCTTTCAATTCGCTTCAGAACTAATGGCTGCATATTATATCGATACTGCTTTCAGTTCGCTTCAGAACTAGTGGCTGCATATTATATCGATACTGCTTTCAGTTCGCTTCAGACCAGTGGCTGCATACTCTAACTCGAGATTAATTTAGCCGAAAGACTTACTCAACTTTTCAGAACATGAATGTAACCCTTTCTTTATGTTTTTGCCATTGAAGGATGTATGAAAGACGCGCGCGGGATGACAGTGCTTCACTCTGTCTATTTTTGAACGTTTCACGGAATAAAATCAAACGTGGGGCTTTGCCAAACTTTCTTCCTTTGGTTGATTACAAAAACAAGTGCGTGACTTGAATACAAGCATAGAGCAAGTCCGCGGCAAGGAGCGACGTTATCATAACCTAGTCCACGGCAAGGAGCCACGTTATCATAACCTAGTCCGCGGCAAGGAGCGACGTTACCATAACCTAGTCCGCGGCAAGGAGCGACGTTACCATAACCTAGTCCGCGGCAAGGAGCGACGTTATCATAACCTAGTCCGCGGCAAGGAGCGACGTTATCATAACCTAGTCCGCGGCAAGGAGCGACGTTATCATAACCTAGTCCGCGGCAAGGAGCGACGTTACCATAACCTAGTCCGCGGCAAGGAGCGACGTTACCATAACCTAGTCCGCGGCAAGGAGCGACGTTACCATAACCTAGTCCGCGGCAAGGAGCGACGTTACCATAACCTAGTCCGCGGCAAGGAGCGACGTTACCATAACCTAGTCCGCGGCAAGGAGCGACGTTATCATAACCTAGTCCGCGGCAAGGAGCGACGTTATCATAACCTAGTCCGCGGCAAGGAGCGACGTTATCATAACCTAGTCCGCGGCAAGGAGCGACGTTACCATAACCTGCGAGGCGTTGAGAATGAAACGCGGTATCGTCCTCATAAAATCTGCATAGTTAATCAGGTGCGACACTCTTCTGTACCTCGTAAAGACTTCAACATCACTGCTGTGGTATTACGATAACCACTTGGGTTTAAAGCCTCAAGCCAAAGCCAAGAACAATTACTGATAATCAATCATACACGCTGCCGACCTTTTGACGCCGTGACCCGGAATCTGGAACCTTGGCAACAAGCAGACGGGCAGCTATGATTAGTTCCCCCCCTCTAGAACCCATCCAGATAGTTAGAGAAGAAAGTCAGTTCAGGAGAGTATAAGACTCGGTAAGCTCTAGGTGTCTGGCAGATCATTTCAAAAGCGTTGAACTCAAACACTAGGATGGATACCAAACAGAGTCGAGTTTGTCACTGGCCAGCACAATGATCGCATCTTCACTTTTAAAATGTAAGATGAAGAGATTTGCTGCTTTTCTAAAGGTTGTGGCACACAATGTACATGGATGATGTAGGTCTCTTTTGTGTGTGTGTGTGTGTGTTTCTCTCTCTCTCTGTATATATATATATATATATATATATATATATATATATATATATATATTTCTCTCTCTCTCTCTCTCTCACTCTCTCCAAACTTTTGAAATGATTGGACGTTGAACTCTTCCTGGTCAAACAGAGGACTTTCTTTACATATATTATATACAGCCTGCACTGGCCAGGAGAATCACAATTATCCTCTCGACTTTGATAGCTTCTTCGCGTGTTTAGATAAGAAGAAAGGAGGGGCCACGGAATGTCCACAAATGAGGGAGGCACAAAAACTGGCCTTTATCTGACCAGACCAGTAGCAATGACTCCTAGCAGAGGCTACATCGGTCGAGAACATGTAGTACATCGAGGTCCACACCAGGCCGTGTTACGGAAGAACAGGCGTGCTGTGTCTAATATATGATTATGCACACAGTGTGTCAAATTCGAATCTTTTGAACTAGAACGAAACAATCTAGCTAGCAACTTGTCAAACAAACAAAGAAATCTAGTAAATCTGAAAAAATTCAGAATTTTTAACAGCTACACCTGACTGTAAACAGTGCATGTATCTGACGATATGCAGTGGAGAGAGAGAGAGAGAGAGAGAGAGAGAGAGAGAGAGAGAGAGAGAGAGAGAGAGAGAGAGAGAGACTGAGAGAGACAGAGACAGAGAAAAAGGCAAATATGGAGAAAAGAGGAATGGAGGAAATTAAGAGAAAGAGAGAGTGAGAAAAGTGAGAAACACAGACAAAGACAGGGAAATAGACAGAGACAGACGGATCTACAGAAATAAAAATGGTAATTTACAGAAAAGCAAAAATTTTCTCTTTTAAGTCCAAGTGGTATTTCCAAATAAGCCAGTAAAAATATTTCCACTAATACTTACATTAGAATGCATAGCTTTCGTATGGAATGGATACCTTAACTCTTAATGCAGGAGAAACACAAGTAGAAACACAAGTAGAAACAGAGGAAACAGCCTTACCTGTTTTAGAGCTCTGTTTTGCATCTTGTGAATACGATACTCAATATAATTATTTTTGAAGGTTGCCACATATGCGACCTAAGTTTTCAGTGATCCGAAAATTTTCCATACATAACGTTACCTCAACCTAAGTAACGATTAAAAAAAAAAAACCAACTATACGTGTGTATTTTTATCGTGAATTTGCCAAGTACATGTGCAATGTAGATCTATATGTTGTAAAATTTCCTCACCTTGTTTTTCAATGATATTAAGCTGGTGCCCTCGGGTGATAAATAGGGTTCGTCTAGCAAGTTGAAACAGTATTACATTAGTAAAAGAGACACACACACAAAAAAAAAAAAAAAACAACAAAAGATGGATAAGGATCGTAAATATATACAGAGAGTGAGTTCTTTATCGTGGTGACGCCCCTTCAGCCTGGTGACACTTTTATTAAGATGTACATGCATAGAGAGAAATTGGGTAATCATGAGATTTTACAAAAGTTGTAATTCTCTTTTACATAAATTTTTTTAACTACCTATTCAAAAGAGACTCTTTGCATCTCGCCACCTCACTTCTCACACATTTGCCTCCGCTTCCTCATTAGAACTTTCAGGAGATAAATGAATATATAAATATATATATTTTTTTTTATTTCTTGTCTTTTATTTCTTTAAATAAACTCCATGTTGCTTGAATCTCGAACACCAAACAGACGCACCAGCTTTATAATCCCCCAATAAAAACAACGAGGTCACGCCTTATGCAATCAGTATGATCACCATCCCGAGCCATAGCACTGAGTATTCAGCGCCCTTGGCCCTCCCCTGTCCTCTGAACCAATAACTTCTCATGTCTGAGCCCAACCCTGTCAATACATAGCCTGTAAAATCTATTTCGGTTGCCCATTTCTGAAGAAGGCGCATCAATGATTAAATGCGAAACGATTAAACGCCTAATTATTAGTCGCATGTTTCCCTTTTTTTGTCCAGTAATTATTATATTTTGTGCCTGATCTCCTCTCTCTCTCTCTCTCTCTCTCTCTCTCTCTCTCTCTCTCTCTCTCTCTCTCTCTCTCTCTCTCTCTCTCTCTCTCTCTCTCTCTCTCTCTCTCTCTCTCTCACATACACACACAAACACACACATTTCGCACTATTTCTCCAGGCCTGCGTGATCTTGGATACTGGCGGATCTAATTGCCACACCGGTATCTGTATCACCTCGTGTCGACTCACACGGCAACCCTGTCCCCAGTTATCAGCGTCAATCAGGAAACACAATTAGCCAAGTTTGGGCTGGCTGGCTCTGGGTCTGCTAGACCAGCTAGATCTAACATGAGTCGAGAGTGAGTGGAGCCTGATGAGGCTCGGTCTAGGTGTTTGGTCAGGGGGTGTTGATCTTAAGTGTTGAGAGAAGCGTAAGGCCCGGCGGGGAGGGAGAGAGGGATATTAACGGGCGGGGAGGGAGGGGAAGGGGGAGTATTGTGCGGTGTATTGAATGAATGTGTGCGTTGTGCGAAAATAAAGTTACACACTGTATAGAACTAAAAACGTATGAGAAAAATTGACAAGAGTTTTCCAAAATTCCAAAACCATAAAATTTAAATAACAATTAAATGCTTTCTAGCCACAATAAAAAAAAAAAAATAAAAAAGAGAGAAATGCCTACATATCTATAGGCCTATATATATATATATATATATATATATATATATATATATATATATATATATATATATGAAAAGGGAGGCATTAAACCTAAACCAATACAAAAAGACTAGAATTTCACGCAAAAATATCAATAATTATTGTGCTATGTTAAAAAAAAAATCCGAGAGCCATGTAAGCGCAGCGAGCGGTGCGGGAGTTCTAGAGATGGAATAATGGCATCGTGCTGTAAAAACAATACTCACTCATAACAGGCTGGACTATCCCGAAGAAGAGGGCAACCTTTCCCGCTGGCAAGTTAGTGTGACCACACTAGACGAGCTCCCGTTGATGTTACTCTCTCGCTACCGACAGTGCCTATGTTGATGGCGCGAGTCGTCGGCGACACGAGTGGCAAGTTGCATCGCACAAACTCTGTCCACAGGGATAATATTACGATCACAGATTGGTCTCAGCAAGTCAACAAACTCTGTCCATACTATATGTTATTGACATTATGATCACAGATTGGTCACACAAGGTCCACAAACTCTGACACTACAGGTCCCAGTAGGTATTCATGTAAAGTGTAGACAGCCTGGGTCCTGGGGAGTCCTTTTGGAATC
>JAWDGP010005911.1:457500-530000 GCA_033675545.1 Elysia crispata
ATTTCCTCAGGTCCGAATTATCCCAAGCCTGTTACCATGGTTTGTCACGCAACTTCAAGTCGTTTTTTTTTTTTTCAAGCGTAGGAGGAGGAAAAGCGGCGGAGATTTGTAAAAGAAGTAGGAACTGTTGAAATAAGCTCAGGAAGCTTGATAGAATCTTAATATTATTAAGAAGACTTCCTTTCATTCTCATCCCACGCATGCTTAGAAACAGAGAGAGAGAGAGAGAGAGAGAGAGAGAGAGAGAGAGAGAGAGAGAGAGAGAGGGAGAGAGAGAGAGAGGGAGAGAGAGATGGAGAGGCAGAGAGAGGGAGAGAGAGAGGAAAAAAGAGAGAGAGAGAGGGAGAGAGAGAGAGAGGGAGAGAGAGAGAGAGAGAGAGAGAGAGAGAGAGAGAGAGAGAGAGAGAGAGAGAGAGAGAGAGAGAGAGAGAGATTTTAAAAAGAGATAGACAGGACATAAAATGAGGACGAGCCGCACAACGTTAAAGATAAAATGGAAGAGAGAGAGAGAGAGAGAGAGAGAGAGAGAGAGAGAGAGAGAGATTTTAAAAAGAGATACACAGGACATAAAATGAGGACGAGCCGCACAACGTTAAAGATAAAATGGAAGAGAGAGACAGGGGGACAAAATGAGAAAAAGGTAGGCAAGACGCCTGTTGGGGATGAAGATAGAGAGATAATTAAAATTATATAAAGGAAAAGACAGAGAGAGAAAGAGAAGAAAAAGAACAGAGGAAAATGAGAGGTAGCTGGGTCGGATCGATACTCAAGCTAGTGTGGGTGAAAATCGATAAAGCTCAAAGCGGCTAAATTGCTTAGTTTCACGAATATAATTCGGATTGGAATAGAGAATGGAGGTGTAGGTATAAAAAAAATCTGGATTGTCAAAGATAATCGAAACAGTAGCCCGCCTTGGTCATAGCAGTTTTCTCTGAGTAGGCAATTAAACATGGATATACTTTTAGACTTTCTGTATTATTCAATCCCTTATCCCATTATCTTATTCTGGGACAAAAAAAAAAGGCGTTTCTAAAAGAAACAAAACAAAACAAAACAAAAAAAAGCACAAAATACCGGATCGATTTTTCATAGAGATTTTACAACCACCTGTCACGACCAATTGAAAAACTTAGAATGAACCTCTTTCGAGAGGATTCCAGCTAAATCTAGTTGGAATCAGCATGATGATTTTCCTCGGAGATGCAGACCTCCTTTCCACCACTGTCGCACACTACAAACCTCGTTTAAACACGAGAGCAGTGTACTCGTACATTAAAGCTAGTTGCCCACTCCCGGTATGGACTGCTGTGCACTGTTCTGGAAAATAAAGATAATCAGCGCTTTGCCTTACAATAATTTGCACAGCGCGTTGGCGAAACACGGCTGAATGCCAGCTCGATTAATGCGCGTCGCATCTTAGCCCCGTACATTCCCTCCCCATGCCTCCCCTCTAACCATGACACAACAGATTATTGAGCAGTGCTGCTCTGTCAATCGATGAGTGATCAGCTGAACTCGGTAAACACAGGACATGCTGATCTTTGTGCATCGTTTGTTAACACAAGACAATCGATAATCGATGTTTGTATTTTTTCCGCAACTAAAAGCGACAATTTGCTAAGATTTGACGATAACCCAGGGGCTACAATCGACACAAATAGAGTAACAATCACGTCCGGTGGTGCGCGGGTTATGATTAACCTTACAAATCAAGAGAGACGGGCAGATTATACTGAATGTTGGTTTTATGAGTAATAAACTAGAGGGAAAATATTAAACTGAGCCTTGGCTGTGATTATTTTTAAAGACCGAAAGAAAGAAAGAAAGAAATCAGGGTGAACGAAGGACATGATTGAACTCTAGAGCAACAATTAATTCAGACAGTAAGCCATGTGAGCCACATGTAGTTTGAGTGACATGTCTAGAGCAAAGAAAAATCAAGACATCATGTAGGCTATGGGTGATAGGTCCGGAGCAGGGAAAATCAAGACATCATTTGGACTATACGTGATAGAGTCAGAGAAAGGAAAAACAAAACATCATGTGGGCTATAGGTGATAGGTCCGGAGTAGGGAAAATCAAGACATCATTTGGACTATAGGTGATAGAGTCAGAGAAAGGAAAAACAAGACATCATGTGGGCTATACGTGATAGAGTCAGAGAAAGGAAAAACAAGACATCATGTGGGCTATAGGTGATAGGTCCGGAGTAGGGAAAATCAAGACATCATGTGGGCGATGAGAGATAGGTCCGGAGCAGGGAAAAATCAAAGACTTCACTATGTGGGCGATGAGAGATAGGTTAAGAACAAGGAAAAATCAGTCAAGACTGCGGCCTTTCTTTTAAGAAAGAATTTAACTGTGACGGGCAAACGTCTAAGAAACTGGAGTAGATTCGCAAAGTATACTTGTAGCTTATCACGAACATTGACGTGATGAAAATTCCTGTACGTTCTGTATACCATGAACATGGACGACGCTATGCAACACCTTGGCTGTGCAATATCTGGAACACCAGCGTCTCCACTCTTCAATGGGTGACGGGAAGAGGAAGTAGTATGTGTGTGGCGCTCATATAAGTAAATATAGTATCTAAGTAGAAGTGAAAGAAAATAAAACGATCTATAAATTTTTCAAATTAGTAAAAAAAAAAAAAAAGTAAATAAAAACATCTAAATCAATTACGATCCAAACCTGCCGCCTGATCAGTTGTTTCAACACAACTAAACAGAGTTTTTCGCTATAGTTTACTTTCTTTGTTTCTTTCGTAGTTGGAGATGCTGCTTCATATCGATTCCATACAGATCGAGATTGTTTATTTATTTTATGTTTCTATTCGCAGAAGGACTCTAGGTCTATGACGGTATGTGAACAGAAAATGAGCGCAGTCTGTATGTAATTCTGAAGTATAAATTTACGCAAGATTTACACGGAATGTAAAGCATTCCTTATTAGAGAAAAACCAACACTTTGATCCGCACCCTTCCATTCTTAAAGCTACATGAAATATGCGGGTGCCACTGTACATACTTTCCTCAGCGGATACATGACAAAGCTGTCAGGAAGGATGAGGAACTCTTTCACCAAGAATAAACCCCAGCCAGACACAGGTTGACCACACACACTGGGCAGCCATTTGGGCGCGGTCATTTCCTTATCTCTTGAACTATTCTGGTTCCTCCATTTTCATGCTCGGATCAAAAGATTTGACCACACCCCTGTCAAAGATTAAACACATATCATGGAAAAAAATACGTGAATCTATACAGGCCATTTTTGCTACAGTCAGACATGTTTGAAATTTCCAGTGTTCTTTACTGGCCAATTACAACAAGTTGCCCGAAACTTCCCCATCAAACACACACACACACACACACACCAAGTTTATCACAAGTTATAGATTCTTCTGTTTTATCTCTGTAGGCTTACATTACATAGCCTGTAAATATGAGCCTCAGTGGACAAATCATTCGATCAAAAGCCTCTAAAACTTAATGAGCCGCAAACAATATATCATGCAGGGGCAAACATTCAAATACGGCTTTAAACAAAACCACAAAGTAAAGTAATAATGATGACGCAAGTCCCCCCAAAAAAGGACAACGCACTGCTCCACCAGAATATTATCTTACAAAGCAGGCTGCGCCTCTCCCAGTGAAGCTACACGTCGCTCTGTTAGAAGCTTTGCGGTGTTTTATTATCGTTTGTGTCGAGCATTCTGTTCATTGATACGGCGTCCTTGGGGTACTGAATCACCAGGATCGAGCGTAATGGCATGAGGCGTCTAAATACTGGCTTCTCACAGAGAGGCTCCACAAGCCAGGTTAATAAATAAATAAATAATAAGCGATAACTCCGTGACCATATCGTTGTTCATGGCATCGAGTCAATATATCTCGATGGCTATTTGGGTTGCTGAATACTCGATATCCCACTATGCATGAATATGACAATCGTCTAAATAAAGAAATAAAAAAAAAAACCAAATCCCTTTTTGCCAAAAACTGACGGAAAGAGAGAATTAAATTGCACCTGGTCGAGCTGTGGGTCACTTTGTGGCTTGTGTCATTATAAATACCATCATTGTGGTATTATTTAGACCTGTGCGTCAGAAATATTAAATGATCCGTTCTCTTAACTTCATCCAAAATATATTTTCTCTCTTTCTCCGCACACATGCCGCTAACTAGGCGCTCCGCTAAAAGAGAAGAGCTGTAACCAGTAGGCCTACCAGTTTCATCATGATCTAGGATCTAGATCTTGTCGCGAAAATAAAATACCCTTAGAGAAATTGAACTTATCAATGTTGATTCTTACAAACACTTCCTACGATGTTGACATGTTGTCTCTCCGTTGGAAATAAAAATTCAGATTGTGAAGCTTGTCCTTGTAATTTATTGTGAAATATACCAATACCAAAGTGCGAAGCCCTACTGCTAGGTTAAGGTATCCTTTTCTTTCATCATTGATGCCTTGTAACGGCATCTTACGTCACGCCGGATCGGTGGATACACTGTTTCATGTTGATTATGTTTGAGGGGAGTTCTATAGGAACAATTTGTTCACATAGATGAGCGTTCAAAAGAGCGACAGCTGCAACAATATGTACTTATAATATAAAAAAAAAAAAACAAATCTAAAACGCCCTCCACGCAATGCATACCTGCCAAACTCTATGAATCTAGAGGTATCATTAAAAATAAATAAACAAACATTTCTTTTAATTTTGCAAGTTTAAAATAAACTTTTAATTTTTTACGGAATGTTAGAGGGTTACAAATAGCAATATATATATGAATGTGTTATCCATAAAATAATTTAGTATCATTTGAACCTAACATTGAAAACAAGTGTCAGTGTAATACATGTGTGTGTATATATATAAAACACAATTTTGGGCCACTGGCCTAGTTATTGTCATTTGCCAACTATAAAAATGTTGTGGATCCACCGATGCCAATTTCCTAACGCCAGAATAATGATCAAACCATACTTAACTTAGTAACCGAATCGTCCGTGTGAGCAACATTATGTAAACATTATGGTTGCCAGATAAAATGGAAAGATATTAATGCCAAAGCGTCGCTTTACTTAGTAAAGTAAGTGTTTTGTGAGTTTTCATCGGGACAACAGTCTTGCCAATGTTTAATTTTACCTCAAAACTTATTACTTGTAATTTTGGCCGGTAAAACTACTGCCAAGAAACTCCCTTCTTCCTCATTCCCGATATCACTTAAAAAAAACAAACAACAACAGCATCAAAAAAGCAAAAAGAAGATAAGCTTTGCCCAGGTAAATGATAGAAAATTGTATTAAAATAGATTTTTAATATATTTAGATGCATACTTCAAACCCGGAGCCCCTTGAGAGAAAATTCAAATCCTTTTTCCTATACCTAGAAAATAAGAACATGTGCATTATGTTTCTTAATTAAAAAATTGAACCAAATTTACTTGCGTATTGAAACTCACACAGTTTAAAAGCTTGAAAACAGCACATTTGAAAAAACAAACAAACTGGGCATGACTTGAAGATACAAAAATGGTCTCAGGAATCGGGAGACCAACAGAATTCGAAAGATGACAATATTAAATAAGGATGTCAGAAGGTTACAGTGAGAGAAAGTAAAATAAAAATGACAACAACAACAAAAAAATGAGAAATTAAAAAAAAAACCTGAAATGTTCAAAACATTGGTCAGTTTTGCAGTTGGAGGCTTAAAGTTGGGGCTAAGACCTAGGAAAGCTCTACTACAAATGGGACATCATATAAAACAGTAGATGGCACAGCAGTTTCAGAGCTAAAGCAATGACGAGAACTGTGTAGATCTCAAAGAAGAAGCAACTCTGGATGCAGACTGACACTAGCAAGACTTGCACTACTGGTGTGGCTAATTTATATGTACGCGAAAATAGGCTTCCATGGAGAGTGGGAAAAAAATCTACTTTGAAAGTCACCACACGAAGCAAAAATAAAACAATAAAAAAGGAAAAGTGTCTAAGAAGATAAAAGATTTGTCCACATGATTGACTGATATATATTTGGTCCACTTTAAAGAGGCGGTACAATGGCACTATTACTTAAGTTATGAATTTTCTTGTTTTATATCGCAAAATGCTGATTTACTTCCTCTTTTGCAGTTAATGTAAAATTGTATTTGGTGTATAATCTTGAGGTCCTAAAACTCATCAAACTATAGCATCATTGAGACTAGCAACCCAATCCACTTTGAAAATCAGGAATGGGTGTTGTGACTTGGGTTCATGACACTCAATAGCTTGAGAGTTAGACTGATGTGCAAAGATGCCGCATTCAGATCCTAGCACGGGTTATCTCGCGCAGGGGTCAGATCTAATCTACTCAGACTGGTCCTGCCCTAAGTTTTGACGAGAGCCTCATAGTACCTGTGACTTCAGATACCAGAGCAAACATTACCCTGTTTAATTCATAGTATCAAAGAATAAAAAAAGGCTTATTCATTGGAAAGGGTGCTGGTTCAAAATCCGACAAAAAAATTGATGACAACCTCAATATGTTTAGTTTTTTTGAAGAATTATGTAAAGGCATCAAAGTTGAAAGAAAATTCAAAAGAATTTGAAGAATTTCATGAAAAATGAGGCAAAGGCCTTTTTGACCATCAAAATTAGCCAAGAAGTTGGAGAATACTATTGTTTGTTGATATTTTTTTATTTTCAGTTTCACAACTTTGGGTTCGTTTTCTATGATAAAAAAGAAAGCATGACTATAAGTGATATAATTTACAAACACAAATCTCCAGTAATGAAGATCTTTCTTAAAAAAAAAAAAAAGCATCATCTCCTCTTTGTTCATGAAATGCTTCATTTTCACATACATTGAAAGTAGTTTACTCACCTGTCTTGAGAACTAGACAAAAGAATTAGTTGTCTGCCAGACTGCTCTGTCTCACCCAATGGATAAAGTCTGCACACAATGTGGGAACTGTACATGAATAAAACAAGCAAAACATCAGTGTCAGCAAAGTTCAATGTTTAATTACAACTGCTTCTAATTCATTATTTTTGTGTTTTTTGCTTTGAATTGTCTCCCGCATTGATTTATACCTTTTCAAAAATATGCCAGCAAGCTAAACGAATAGAGCAGAGGACTTCTGCCCCATTTGTTCTGAGTTCAGGCCTCAGGGAGGCAACTCAAGGCTCCCCAACCACACCCCCCCCAACAAATCCTGCCCCCACCAGACTGCCCTCAACAGACATGTCATAGGCCCTAAAATATATGCTAATGTATGAAATAATGCACTTCACCAAGTCAACGCCTATGAGGCTGAAATAAGTAGAAACCTTCCAATTATATCTCCAATAATATATAATATGCATAGCTGTTACTGCCTTGAACAGCTTTTGGCCAAAAGGAAGTGCTACCAAGATGACACAAGAAACGCGTCACTTTTCTTTTATATTATTGGTTCTGGTTGGACCTTTGCTTTTTTTTTTTTTTCAATTTACATTTTAAGGTTTAAATGGGTTGCAGTGTGATGTATGGACAAGGATCTTCACTGACAAGCAAGCACAGGCTGAAGTATTCAGATACATTGACCCTTCCCTATTAGAATCTTGAAAATTGCTCCCATCATTTGGAAATGTATCGTGCTCCTCATACTCATAGCAAAATTAAGAAACAAAAAGATTTGAACTTTGAATAACGCAAGTTATGACTTTAGTCTATCAGTTACAAACAGTCCATAAAATCTTTTGGGCTGTAAATGAAAGAGAAAATTGTCTCATTGTGATCTTATAAACATTGACTGAGATTGTTTTGCCCTATCTCAGTCCAGTAGCAACTATTCTCATGAAATGCTTACATAACAGTATACATATCAGAATCATATTATACGAGATCTCCAGCAATGATCAGCTGTTTTGAGAGGCAGGAATCAGGCTAAAATCTCTCAACTTTTCTAGGAGATTATCTATGCTGATATAATGGTACACAAACATTGAGTTCTGGGTGATTCTGCAAGAACTATGACTTTGAGATGATCTGTGATCAGTTATTTTGATAGAGTTCCCTTTTCTTTTTTATTCTTGTTTCAGAGGCATGGAGGAGCTCAATACATCTTGACAAGCCAACACACCATAACAAGAAAAGAAAATCCATATGAATACCAAACCTATATTTTTGGGTCACGGGATAAAAGAGTTTCTCCTATAGTATAAGTTGCTTTGGTATTATCTTGCAATTTAAGGGTTTCTAACATAAGCCACGAGAGCATTTGAAAATAAGATTGATAGTAAATGAATGGTCGATTGATTGGCAGCTACTTCCAGCATTCAATTAATGTTCTTGAACAGTGCAAACCTTCTGACGATGTATAACAGACTTCTGTAAATTGTGCAATACTTTTATTCAATTGATGTTGGGATGGGCAGAGCAATCAGACATTGCCGTTTAATTTTTGTTGAACCAGGCATTGTAACTCACGTGATCACTGACCTTGAATCCATGCTTAAAATCAAGTCATAAGGTGTGAATCTAAGTGGCAATAACTTAAACCTATACTCTTAAAAAAGTGTATGAAATGAATTACTTAAAAACCATAAATTATTCTACTGTAATAATTACTTGGACGGCAGCTAGGGCTGGAAAAGGGTGCACCTTAAAATTCTCTGTATTTAGGAGTGCTTGTTTTTGTTCCTGATCCTAATACAAATTATAAATCAACAATTAAATACAGTTTGTCTCTGTCTACCTTTCATAAAATTCTTTTTTGCTGCTAAAGTATATTCATCGGAAAGTATACTTTGACTAATTCACTTGTAATGTGGCCCACACATGTTGTGAGCAAGCTAAAAATTCTTTGTGGACGGCGCCCGCAGCCTCTACCTATTTTAGGTTTAGTACTATATAACTCCTGTAGTAACCGCAAACACAAATGGTCGCCTCAACATTTTAATGAATTTTATTTCTTAAACATTTCTTCGTCAGTCTTTAAAATTGTATTTATATTGTTGAGTATTCTTTTTGTTAAATGATTTGGAACACGCTGCACAACCGAGTCAAACCAGAATTAGTGAAATCTGTTAGAAAAGATGTATATCTAGATCTTGGTCTACATTAGATCTGGCACAATTTAAGCCTCAACGGACAAATTTTGTTTGACTGTTTTGAGTCAGATTATCAGATGAAAAACTTTTTGATAATCATCCAGAGTTTTTATGATTGCTGTGTCTTTTATGGCTTCAAAAAGTTGTCTTGAAATATCAAATTTGACCCTTTTTCAATAAAAAAAAATAAAATCAAGTTATAAAGATAGCTGAATAGAAATGTTGCTTGCAACTAGCAGATCTAGAGATAAATCCAAAGTTTAAAAATGTTTGCTCCATAACTTTTTTCCCCACCTTTTATAAAGCCCAAAAGACCTTCAGGGAGTCCAAAGGGAATATGCGAGCAAAGCGGCTTAGTTATACGAGAATTAAAGGGTGCCATGGCCTTCCAACTAAAAAAAAACCATTATATCTGTCATAATTATGTATATAGAAGTACAAAAATAGTGTGTGTCTAGACTTTGATGTAGTGTATTTTTTGTAGGCCTAATGTTTCTACACACAAGTATCAACTCAAATTTCACAATGTAATCAAATGCTAACCTGATGCGATAAATAATAATGGTAAATTAGCAGATATCGGCTCAACTCACGCTAGGCTTCACAATTGAATGTTTCCCGTCGAAATCAAAACTTGTAGTATATGGGATTTTAGAGCAAAACAAAAATGGTTACATCTTGAAAAGTAAAATCTATTCGTGTTCACCATATCAAATTCTTTAATAAAAATACAATTTTAAAGCATAGGGTGAGTTAGGCTTGAAAACTGCAATAATACCATAATCACAATGGAAAAAAAATTTAAGATTAAATAAGAAGCAGATAAACTTCTTAAGAAAAAAGAATGGTGTCCTACTTCAACGAAACAAACTTAAAGAGAGTCTTGGCATCAGAAAAAGGGGGCATGATAATCATAGGGCCAGTCTACTTGCACTGAACTGCACTAGTTAGATCTAATCTAGATTTACCATTTTCATTGGAGGCCATTCCATCATTTCATTTTCAAATAAATTGGTGTCTGAGACATTTATTGAGAATCAGGCCTAAATTTATATTGATCGAAAGAAATTAGTGCAGAGTAGATCAAGAGTCTAGAGTATGCAAGATCTTCTAAGGAGATAGATCTAGATCTAGGCTTTAACTCTAAGGAACAGGTCAGAAAACGAACTGCAAGGGTTGCTCCAAACAGGATATATTGCAAATCAAGACAACCTAAATGTAAATAAGTCTAGATCAAGGTTTGATCCATCTTAAATCTAGACCTACAAATTCTGTGACAGTAATTTGTATCCACGGTTGTTGGTCTCCTGGGACGCACGACACAAGAGCTGTGTCTACCAATCAACATTAATTAATTTGTTTGTAAACAATGCATTGTAATTATCTCCTGCCAGGTAAGTCATGAGAATGTAAAGCAAAATAAAGACATTCACCTCTAGGTAGCAGCTATAGAGTTTAGTATTGTGATAATAGACTTTAAAACGATCTATAGGTTTGGATTCTGAATAATGAGATAAAAAAAATAATAATAATACAATAAAAAAAGAAATAAGTACTTGCCTATTGTTTCTGAATTTATCCCAAAATGTTAGTCTATCCGTATCAGATGCGCTGCTGAAGATCAAACCTCCGAGACGTGTATCCTTTCTGACCATTAACCTGTGCTTCTGACTAACGTACTGTATTGCCAGACGTTAACTACGGTTCAAAATAGTCCTCGTATAACAAACTTTAAAAAAATATTTTATTTTTTAATTTGCCTAATCGCCCGGTGTACAATGTAAGATTTTAATTGAATTTTCAAATCTAGATTTAAACTAAAACAAAAGTTGCGTTTCTCACAGATTTAATCGTGTTTCCATAGACGCTTAGGATTTTTCGTTTCAATTAAGTGGATGAAACTTTAAGAACTTGACAAAATCAGTTTTACTGCAAAGTCTGTAAATTTGTTCTGTTATTTTGTTAAAATGCTTGATTTGTTTGGAAGGTGAAATAATGAGAACACAAAAAGTCGACTACAGTAAGCCAAATCCTACTCAGGGAAATATCTAGGCCACTATCTTTGCCTCTCCGTTTGTAAACATAATAATCTGTACATGTTGCAAGTCACCTGGCTTTGGTAAGTAAGCTTATTGCTTGAAACTCGTCTGAACAGAGTTGTCTCAAATAGTTAAGAAAGCCAATTCTGCAGGATACTGGTGTCTGTTAATATTCTTGAGAATGTTGGTCAAGAGAAGCGACAGAATGGTGACAGTTAGTAAACTTTTTCTTTTGAATACATGTAGTTCAGAAGGGTTGAGTTTTCCACGATGCCACAATTCAACAGAATAAAGCGCACAATACGAGCGTGTGTCAAGGTTACGGTAGCAAGTAGTCTTCTGATTCGGATAGTCTAAAAAAGTGCTCGTATTCTAGGTGATCTTCAAATTCATTGTGTCTTCCAACTGCTAAGCCACGCTCCACAGTAGCCGAACACATAATAAACATAGGCTTGCCACTAACCTTTCTTTTCTAACACTTTCTAAACTTATATTCAATACATCTTTTGGTGCTCTACCTGGTGTGTCAGTTCCTTATAAATTCTTCCTACTGCTTCAAATCTCTTGTTGAAAGCAATCGTAGCTTGCAAATGTTCTCTTCAAGGTTTTGTAAACGTTTAGGTGAATGTGTCCGAATACAGGATCCAGAAGACGGAAGCTGAGAAGGTTTAGCTTTGGTTGTACCGTATTTGAGCACACCAGTCTGCCTGTGATGTAGTAAACACATACAAGAGAGGAAAAGTTCCTAGTTGTAAATTCCCCAATACGAATTTGAAGTCACATGATCTTGAGTGAGGACCTCCTTGGATTTATTGCAGTCGTTTCTGGTTTTCTGCACTCCGCAGTAAGGTGTGAAACTTGTTTGTGCTGATAATTGTACAATCGAACCAGCACAAATGAAGCAGCAGGATCATGCTATTCATTACATGTGTCCAAAAAGGCCCACGGTCTCTGACTATGATATATATATCTGATTCCATAGAGACCTTTAAAAGGCAGCTTAAACACCGTTTATTCACCACAACGTATTCCCGGCAGTAGATGATGTTTTACTTGTATCATATTCTTAAGCACATGTATGTTCTGCATGTTATTTTTTTATATAATATGTATGTACGTCATTCTGTATGTTATGTATGTATGTTCAGGCCGTCTAGCCTGCTTCTATCTTATTCTTTTTCTTGTAAAGCGCATAGAGCATTTTAATCATTTGGATATGCGCTATATAAATGCATTTTATTATTATTACTATTATTATTATTATTATTATTATTATTATTATTATTATTATTATTATTATTATTATTATTATTATTATTATTATTATATATAAATTAATATATAGATAGATAGATAGATAAGACCCAAATACACACCTTCACTCACAAGAAAAAAACCTTGCTCTCATCTCATCCTCTCTCTCTCTCTCTCTCTCTCTCTCTCTCTCTCTCTCTCTCTCTCTCTCTCTCTCTCTCTCTCTCTCTCTCTCTCTCTCTCTCTGTGTCTCTCTCTCCTTTTCTCTCTCCCCGCTAGCCTCTTTCCCTCTTCCTTTCTTTCACTCTGATTAAAAATTGATGGTACTTTTTAATGCTGACTATTTGGACATTACCCTTATGCCACCGCACTTAAACTGATACACACGAATAAGGCACATAAAGAAACATAAAATACTATGAATGATGAAACGCAAGATTTGTGTCTCGATAGCGTAAAATGAACGAAAACCCTCACTCTTTCTTCTTCTCTCATCCTCTGACTCTCTCTCTCTCTCTCTCTCTCTCTCTCTCTCTCTCTCTCTCTCTCTCTCTCTCTAATATATATATATATATATATATATATATATATATATATATATATATATATATCTGTCTCTCTCTCTCTCAAGTTGGAAATTAATGCTACCTTTTTGTGTGTTATTTTGTACTCAATTACACATTACCAACGCGCCACTAAATCACTGAAATGTTCTTCATGTAGTTTTAATATTACAATCTTGGACTGACAGTCGATCAAGAAAATGTTGACCATTAAGATAGAAGCCTTATTTTTCAACGTTTGCAAAAAACTACTGCAGCTTATTGGTCAAATTCGTCAGAAAGTCCTGCATCCTACATTTTTTTAAACGTTAGGGAATAAGGCCTGTCTTTTAACACCGCCTATCAGGGACATATAGCCTAATGAGCTTCAATTTTGTGGTGGGTTTTCATTGGTCGCCTTGGGCTTTCCCACATACTCTCATTTTCTCCTCTCTGTCCCTACAACTATTGAACACCACTCGTCAAAGAAGGACACAAACGATGGATTGATGTCGGGAGAATGTTGATTCCATCAACTAAGCAATTATTACATATAACTAAATAAAAAAATTAAATCTTACATCAGACATTTATCTTTAAAAAATTTAGGGAATTTCTTGACGGAATTAAAAAAAAATTTTGCTCAATTCGCTTAGTTTAAAGTAAGATAATCAATATGTTGTGCGGATTGCTGCACGCAATTTTATAATCTAAAGAAATCTAGATCTAGAATCTAGCCATATTCCCAGCGTCTTGTTAACAGATTAATGTTAATTCAATTACTTTGGGAGCTGAATCGAGAGGTTGATGCAGTGACAGAATCAAACCAAATATAGATAACATAATCATTCTTTCAAAATGACGTGTCCTTTGCTGACAGACTTCATACTAAATACTTATAAGTCAATTTTCCATTTTTTTTGCATTAAAAGTTTAGAAGTTTAGTTTAACGACCATGCGTAGTAATGTGAAAGGAAGCACACCGGATTCCTCACCGCCATATTCTGATTCAAAATGTAAAAACTCTTCTTTGATTGGTCCTGACCACAAGCACGGATCTCATGACGATGCTTTCCTGACCAACTTCTATCTCCAACGCTACGGCGTCAGCAACTCAAGTTCTCATCACAACCCTGAGCCGAGCCGGGCGTCTCAAGGTGGAGAATCTTCTCAACCAACGGCTGGAAGTGAGGCTTCTGACCACAAGACTGACCCAGCGCTTGACAAAACCAACCGGGCACCGATATGTGATTGGGACCCATTATTTCATACTAAGAATGATAGAGGTACTGGAGAACTCTCGTTCAACATTCAAAGAGATTCCGAAAGTTGCAACATGCGCCATATTGCATCAAGAAGGCTCAATTATTCTATCCCCTGCAACTATAAAGCCTATGGTATTTGTAGGGCTGTAACCAATAGTTTAAGAACACCCTTGACAAACGCATACCACACGGAAAATATGGTTGACCTTAACAGCAATTGGCACCAAGCAACAAGATACTCAAATCAGGACAGATTTACGTCTGAGAGTTACTCTCCCTACCAAAACACTCGTCAAAAGTGTTTATTCGCCAGTTCTCCAGTACTTACGTTGGGAAACTCAACCACGCGAACATCCAACAGGTATGAACCTTCAACATCATATAAAACTGGCTACTCCATCGCCGGTGAAAACAGAGTAATATACTCGGCACCTAGGCAGTGGAAGTTGTCTCGTCATTCCTTTCGAAAAACGGATACTTTAGGCACATGGAGTGAGACATTAGTGCCGCCGAGACCAAAGTCCTGCGACTGTCGTCCCAGACTGAACCATCTTATGGATGTTGAAGAGAGCATTTCAAGCTCCCGCCGCTATCGCCCTGGAGTCCGTCATGTGAGCCGGTATGCCAGGCAGGACTTAGGGTCATCATGTTTCACAGCTAGGAAAAGACCCTCATCTGCTCACGTTGGAACTTCTGGGAGAGATTTCAGGATTCCCGTATCTATCAAAGTAAACGCTTTCGAAAACGATCCAGAAGTTTCCACAGCGTTTCAACATCAATATCCGTCACAGATAGATTGCTCGGAAAAAGCACACGAGTTTGGAGAAAGTCCACAATATTTGACACTACCAAATAATTTTCGGAGCTCGGACCAAACGCTGAAGACTTCTAAAAGAAATAAAGTCGTTGAACGTACTGATAGGGCTGATGGTCATTTTGTTGGATCCGAGAAAGCCAAGGCAAGGTCGATCGCAGGTAGGGAAAAACCTCCAATCCAAAACAGGGGGAGGATCAAGGATAAGTGCAAGTTTTCATCTCTCAAGAAGACAAAATCTAAACTCCCAGTGAGGCCTAATGCCAAACAAAATCTGCGGTTATCTCAAAATGTCTCGCAAAAGGTGTCTGCCCTAAAGCACTCGTGTATAGCTAGATCTGCACCGGTTGTCTCTCAAAAGACCTGTCCTGTAGAATCCACTGAAGCATATGTTCTGAGTCCGACGAAAATCGATCCCACGATTCCACGCCCACGTAGTGCTATTGACGAAGTGCTGCATGACGTAACCTATAGCGCGTATATCGACGCGCGCATTCGGGGCATGGCTGAAGCTAAGAGACGGCTTTGCCAAGAATCTACCTTATTGGCAAAACGTTATGAAGACGTGAAGACCAGAAAACCTGCAGAAAAGAAGACGAACACTTTGCTTTTCCGTCGACCTTTATTCACTCACGGCGACAACAGCGTCAGAGATCAGGTTTTAAATAAGGCGCAGCCGGAACGTTTGTTTCAGAGAGGACTGGACCATCATCCGAGGAGGTTTCAAGATGAGTCTGGGTCAAACGCTGGGAGAATGGACAGTTCAAGAGCTCCAGCAAAAAATGCAACTTCTGGAGTCAAACTAATGGGAACAGACACTACAGGCCAAAAAACTGACAGCGAGACAAAGAAAATACTGGAGGACAAAGATGCAAAATCATCACACAAACAAAACCAGCGGCATATCGCGAAAAAAGATCTACACCACGGCCAAGAAAGTATCACGCCCTCACAAATATCAAATATCCAGGAGAATAATCTGCTGTCTATAGGGCATAAGCTGCCGGATGGAGCGAGAGAGACTCAGCTAGGATGGTTTTTCTGTCCGTCTCTCCGAAACCTGACAACAGTCATGCCCTATGTCAGTAAGGTGGGTGCTACTCATTTGTGTCACGTAAGGGTCAAAATAAACGGTTCACTCCAGGTGTCTACGGTATGAAAAGATTTGAGGGACTTTCATAACGTCCCTAAACTAGTAAAATTTACCCTGCACATACATATGACGGAGATAGAGAAAGAGTAAGACAGACACGTTTAGATATATATATATATTTGTCTAAATGTGTCTGTCATACTCTTTCTCTCTCTCTCTCTCTCTCTCTCTCTCTCTCTCTCTATATATATATATATATATATATATATATATATATATATACATACATGTGGGAAGAGAGAGAGAGAGAGAGAGAGAGAGAGAGAGAGAGAGAGAGAGAGAGAGAGAGAGAGAGAGAGGGAGAGATAGAGAGAGAGAGGGAGGGAGAGAGAGAGAGAGGGAGGGAGAGAGAGAGAAAGAGAGAGAGAGAGAGAGAGAGAGAGAGAGAGAGAGAGAGAGAGAGAGAGAGAGAGAGAGAGAGAGAGAGAGAGAGGAGATGCATAATATATACACAAAGGGACATACAGAGGCGGCGGAAGTAATATGATGGGTGGTTACATATTTGCTTTGAACTGAGTTTTGTTAATAATTAAATTCATAATTATAACACTCTTTTTTTTCCAAGATTTAAATCGTTTGCTTAGCTAGCAAATTCGTTCGACTAGCGCATTTAGCAACTTTAATTTTTGTTCTCATGTTGTAGAATCAAGGTTTTTCTTATCATATTCTATGAGGCAACGAGGTAGACCAAATTGCTGCAGCTTTATATATAATTGTAAAGATACATTTTCTATGCTCATCACGTTTTATTCATGATTTCTTAAGTAAGCTGAATTGATGATGTATTATATAACTTTAAAAAAAGCTCGCCCATGTCGCTGTTTTTGTGTTCTAAACAAATTAGGACTAATTGTATGTTTAATGATTTTTTTTTAATTTTTATTTTCATCTTTTCATTTATATTTTGCTCATTAAACGTTATCAAAAACTTTGTTTGCTTCTCTAATTATAGTAGATAGAGAAGCTTTAGACGAAAATGGGGCAGAATTTTGGTATAATGTGTTTCCCCCTGAAAAAGAATAAGATTTTGAGGTCTTTTGTTGAACTTCATGGTGTATCTCGAAAGCTGAAGTGCTAAGCCATATTACTAGATTAGGCTACTTTCATCGGTAATGCCCAATTACGGCTTATTACGTCGCTTTGGTTCAGTAGATATGGAGCACTCCGTAGGAACCAATGAATTTTTAGTCCAAAAACTTCCGGAAGCTGTTTTCTACCTACCCCTAGGGTTAAAACGTGAAATATGAGAAAATTTGGCAAAAGCCCAATTAGAAAGAATCTTAAAACAAACTAGGAGATTACAGCCGTTTTCCACAATACTATTTCATTAAGCGTTATGCCGCCTAGTTGACAGCCATGAACCCAATCCAAAATAATGCTGGAATACTTTTGAAAATTGTGCATAATAATATTATTATGTTCTCTCGTCATCTGGCGAATCTAGCACACCAGTGAGCATGGGTGCTTTAAGAACCTCAGGTGTAGAAACTACTCATTCATAATTCAGTGAACGCTTCAAACAGATCTTAGCGGAATTCTCCTTTAAGTTTTATTCTCTAATGACATGAGAATTGAGATAATTTAAATCATGCTTAACTTGAAACTCAATTTTAGATCTATTTAATTCCCAAACCGTCTGCCGCCGTTTTGCCGACAGAATCCCGTAGCGTAGATCGAACTTGCATTTAAAATTTAGATGCAGGAGGAGAATATGGGCCACATGGTGAAAGTGTGCAGCAAAAATATAATGATGTTCCGCAAAATTTAAAGAATAAAAATATTGCTGTGTACTTACAAAACCACAGAGACTGATAATTAGATATCGATTTTCCCTTACAACTTCTCCTTCTCTTTCTGTCTCTCACTTTCTCCCTTCTCTCTATGTTCCTTCTCTGTCTGTCTGTCTATCCCCCCCCCTTTCTCTCTCTCTCTCTCTCTCTCTCTCTCTCTCTCTCTCTCTCTCTCTCTCTCTCTCTCTCTCTCTCTCTCTCTCTCTCGATCTGTCCATTTATCTTTCTCATCTCTCCACCTATATTTATATTTCATTTCATATTTCTTTCTGTCTCTTTTACCAATGCCTCGTTTTTTAAGAAAAGATAACTTTATTAATCTCACAAAGGCAAATTAAAAATGACATGCTCTCAGGACATAAATACAATAATTACATAAATCATTTAGTATCATAGTATACACGTGACATAAATGTATGGAGATATAAGTATGTATTAAAAAGTGGTAAAAAAAACTTGTAAGTAAAGAAAAGGGAAGCGTATCATTTTGGCATTTCTAGAATCATAACATCAGATTGGAAACAAAGGTAAATGCAGAGGTATATTTATGATTTTAAAGGAGTAAATGGAAACAAAAGACGTGTTTTATCTTGGACAAATAAGAATGAATCTGATAGAGGAAAATTCAATGGAAATAAAACAATCGGCTAAAACCTTATCTTTTACGAGACTGTTACATGAGTTTTGGTTAGGGTGAAGGTTACAAAAAGTCAGAGTTTCGCGCTGAAGAGATGAAGCGTTTTTCAATGCTTATTAAAAAAAATTGAGATCTGACGTCAGATTTATACTCTCTCCACTTGTTCTTGAGATAAGAACGCCCTTGTTTTTCCATGTTTTATTATTTCACCCTCAATATAAACTACTTAGTTTTCCTGAAAGATGAATAAAGAAACTTGAATGACCTAAAACAATAATCGGAACTCCCTAGGCTGACTCTGAAGATTATAAAAGAATTATGGTTATGATTAGGGGAAGTATAATCAAGGTGGTATGTCGTGCTATATCTGAATTATGCTATGCAAACCCTTAAAGAAAAAAAATGCATTTTCTTAAAAAAAAAAAAAAAAAAACTTCCGTCCGATTAATTACTATGTTTTCTTTTTGAATATCACTATCCTGACAGGAATTCAAGCCGCAGTTTCAGTTAGCCAGGAAATGGAGCACAGCCAGAGGTCTATATTCTTCTCTTGGGTCCTGCCCTGCGTGAGTAGGTGTTACAGACCCGATGCTAACTTATCTTTCCGTGTCATTGCCATCCTGAGCTGCGCCCTCTCATGTCATGCAGACGTATGCCAAAACTAGCACGTAGCAACCCATGGCAATAGGTGTCATTCCCCTGCTCCCTGTACCTCTTGCCTTGAGCGCATCCTTGGCTGTTGTAGCACCAATATTATCATTGCCATCCTGAGCTGCTCCCTCTTATGTAATGCAGACGTATGCCAAAACTTACACGTAGCAACCCATGGCAATAGGTGTCATTCCCCTGCTCCCTGTACCTCTTGCCTTGAGCGCATCCTTGGCTGTTGTAGCACCAATATCACCAACTTAACATCGGGCTTCAGAGATATCAGTCACAATAAATAAACATTCACGTAGATTACCAAATCGCAATAAACGTCGTCGCAGAGTTCTTGCCTTTACAGTCATAAGGTTTCAGGACTAGGTTAAATAAGTCCCAGTTTGTAACCCTTTTGTAGCATCCATTTTCTTATTTAGAATTTCGCGGAAAGGTATCTAAACATCGCATGTGCTAGCAGTACACGACTAACAGGAAAATGCACGAGAACGGTTTTTAATTGTATATTTGTGTTTTCCAGTTGGTCTTCCAGTGGCCAGCATCCCGGCCAGTACTCAACCGCATATCAAACAAAACCAAAGACAAAGCAAGGCTCCACTGTAGACGAACAACTCGCTCTTCCGAGCCGGCCTCGCACCGACTTACTAGCCGGACTGGACTTGACTGGACAGGTAGAGACTTCGGCTCATGGACCTGAGACCCTACATGACAGTTTTCACCAAGAGCTGGGTGTGCCGCAGGTATCTGAGTATGGTCAATCCAAAGTCTCTGATGCACACACAAGTACGGTGCGAGGGGGCAGTCGGTACTCTCCCACGGTTAAACCTGATTCACCGATTTCAAATCATCGGTATAAATCTTACCACGACGCGGCGCCATCACTAATGGACAGACACGAGAGAGGCGCGGTTACAGAGAATAGACAGGACATTATAGATCTGGCAAGAATGGATTTACAGATATGTAAGGAAGCGTCGGAAGTCGCTTCAGGGAATGTCCCGAACGACTCTAAACCGGTCAATATGCCTTGGGCTTCTACAGCCTCCTTCGGTGTAGCCGAGAAAAGAAGAGAAGAACTGAAGTGTAAGGAGCGCTTACCTACGATCTCTGAAGAAGGTTCCGTTGCAATGTGGAGGTCACCAACGAACGCCGGCTTGACCTGCCTGAAAGCTGAAGTGCCATCGAGAAGATCGACTCCAGGTGGCAGTAACGACAATATCTTTGACTCTAAAGGAACAAGCACCACCAAGATGGAAGCGGCACCGGTTGAGCAAATTCTTCTAAACACGGAGATTAGTCAGAGGGCGAGCCATATCGTGCCACTTGTTGCCACGAGTGGACGGCCAGCAAAGAAAGTTTCTGGAAAGTTGAAAAGTTTTAAACGAGACGGCATACAGTGTAATACGGCTGGTTGTATGATTAGTGGCGTAGATGAAATGGAGAAGAGTCTAAGTGGAGAAAGCGTTTCATTTCAGGGCTCTGGACACGTGAAAGATGTAGCCCCGAGTCTAGAGCACGGGAGTAACACAGGTTGGAGTGTGCCCAGCAAAAGAGTCGGTGTCGGGAAACGCTCAATATCCAGAACTGGTAGAACATCGGGAGGCACTAGTGTGGATGGTCACTACACCAAACGTGTTAGTTATGGGACAGAGACTGGAAAATATGTGGTACACAAGGTCTATTGGTCATCGCACGGGACAGACGTAGATGGCTTGAACAGCAGAAGGAGCAGTGGTGTGTCAACTATTGCCGCGAGCATTGACTCTGAGACGCTTGACAAAGCTGAAGGAACCGATTTAGATGGTGGTTGGTACAGGAGGAGCAGCCGTCTATCAGCTTTAAGTGAAGGCAGCAGTGTTGATAGCGAGGGGACTAAAAAACTCAAACAAAAAGGAATTTCGTCGACTACTAAATCTTCACACATAGAAGTAGGTGTCGGTGCAGCCTATCTGAAAGAGAAAAAACGTGCCGTGGATAATCTCCCACAGCAGCCACAGCATCTTGAAGTCGCTGCTCCACAACGTCCTCTTACCAAGACTTGCTTCAGGCACTATAGTATGGACTCTAGCTGGGACTCTACCGATGTTGAAAACTATCAGTGCCAAAAGGCAAAAAATGTGGGCAAAAAAGCGGCATCACGCACAGCCAGATCTTCTCAAAAACGTACATGTAAGGGAGAACAAAAGCAGAGAACCAGTTCGCTTCCTAAAAGTTTCCCGTCTAGATCCTCTAGACCTTCTCTAAAACGGCCTTCTCGTGAATCGAGCGGAGGTGATCGTGGCCACGACACAAGACAGCACGAAGACTCTCAACGGATTAGAACCAAGAAAATTGACCTGTACACTCCTATAAAAGCCTTGCTGAACAAGTTAACCGCCGAAAGTTTGCCAAACTATTCTGGAAGCGATATATCCGACACATCGCTGTCAGACTCCTCAAGCGATATTATGAGTCGATGTTCTGTCGCATCAAAAACACATGCCTTGGGAAAAAAGCAGTCGCACGCCCCGCAGAGGGGAAGGACCCAGAGTTCTCCCAACAGCAGCAAACTCAAGAATATTTCCAAAGGGACTCCAAAGCTGGTCACTCGCTCTACACAGATGTTGAAATCGACTAGGATTGCGACTGACAAGCGACAAGAGACCACCTCGCGGCAAGTCGAGTTTCAGGAACCTGGAGGAAAAATATCTGAGAATATTAAAGACAAAAAGCAATCGGTTCTAAAACCTACTGAGCTGGCTTCGGAGAGTGGGATGGACGCCAGTCCAAGTCAAGCTGAAACATTAGATGAAAAACAGAATCGGCCGATTGCGACATCAGTTCCGGCATATAAAGACACGAGAATGGATGACACGAAAGAAACAGGGACTGAAAAAAAATACGACGAGGACATAAAATCATTACAGGAAATTGTGAAACCGAAACAAGCACCTACCTTTCATGGGAATGGAGAGGCTCCTAAAATAAAATCATCGAAAGAGACAAAAAGAGACGGCACACAATCGAAAGGTTTGGACACTGAAGAGGCGTCTTTTGTGGAGAAACCTAAACATGCAATCTACGCATGCCCATCGGAAGTCAACATAGACCTGACAGAATCATTCAGGAAAAAAAGGGCGAAACGGGGACAAGACCAGACGCTGGCAGAAGCGAAGAAACAGCGACAGATGGCTTGCGACTATGCTAAGAAAGTTTATGATGGTAGCCTTGTTGAAGCGGTCGAGGCTTGCCTTAAGAGACATGCGATGCGGATGGCACTTAAACAAGAAAGTCTTCGCAGGTTTTCTTCTCACGTTATCTAGAACATTGCTAGATAGGCCTGACAGGTATATAATTATGGGAAAAGTTACTATGAAGCAAAAACAAATCCAGGCAATGATGCACAAAAATAAATTATAAAAAAAACATCAAAAATAATATTGTCGATTTTCTTTTATTTAGACGACAGGAATAAAGCGATGTGAGAATGTTTTAAATGACAAGTTTGCTGACTTCTATCATGTACATAGTAATGGCAGTTCTTGTCTGCAAGGTTATGAAAAAGTTAACTTTTTTCAAGTCCTTAGCCGTTGACAAAAGGGGTAGATGACTCTCTTCGTAACAAATTTGCATGTTTCACTCATTTCAGAGATCTGTAAATCGAGAAGGAAAAGCAGGTGAAGTCGGTATACAAAAATGATCTTAATAAAAGGAGATTGAGTTGATTGGAAACGGGCTAAAACTGTGACAATGTTTGTTTACTAGCTTGACCCCATCAGCATTTAAAGGGCGATCGGGTGAAAAAAAAAAAGAGCGGTTGCCACTTTTTCTGGAATCTCACGTCCACAACACAGATCTAGTCTTTCTAGACTAGCATTCTATCTAGTTCCATAATGTTCTTTAACGAAGAGTAAGAAAGACTTCTCAAGTAAAACTTGCCTGTTAATTAATGTACCGAAATGACAAATTCAACAAAGGCATTATAGAATTTATAACATTGGTAAGAAAGCATATACAAACAATATTCGCAGTTCATGTTTTACCCACTTAAGAGTAATAATGCATTCCACCATACTAAGCTTATAGCCATAATCTTACAAAACCCCACATGTGCTCGTGTAAAGAAAATTTTACGTGTAATATGAACTTCCCCATAAAAAGCTCTCAAAGAGTTTTTTAGTAAGTAGTAATATTCAAGGTTTTATATACATTATCAGATAATAGCAATCAGTTTGAAATGAGAGGGAGATTAACTAAGTAGCAAATTAGACACTTTAAGATCACACAGTTAAAGCAGTTTTTTCCCCATCGGCATGAATTGACAAAAGATGGGTATGTATGGAGAATAATAATGTCTCAATGTTAAATTATTTTGTCTTGTTATTCATTCACAATTTTCTAAAAGCTATAAAAACAAGATAAATCTTGCGGTCTGTTTGTACCATATCAATTTTATAAAACCGTCAGATTATACCGAATCCAAATAGTTTTCAAAACAAATAGATTATATTTAAAAGAAAAAAACATTCTCAAGTACTCTATGTACAATAATTAACATGTGGACAATATATATATAAACCAGATTAGCTTCTATGATTTTACAATGAAAAGTTTCTAAATCACAGACCGCGACGGACAGTCATTTGTCAACGTCATGTCCTTCGAATTATAAATCCTCATATTTAACAAAATGATGTATGGAAACATCTAAATAGGTTACATTCGATGCAGTTTTTCAATTAAATTCTTAATAGCAGTCAGTTATAAATGCATTTACTTTGCTCCAAAACAGCTGGGCGATATCTAAGTTCTTTTTTTTACTTTTAAAATGTCTACACTGTCAAGGATTATCAGGTTCCCGTGAAGCAAACGACAGAGATGTTAAGGTGAGATTTGAACTAAATCAAATGAAAAAAGCGTGTACAGATGCAACGTAGATAAAATACTACTACTACTACTACTACTACTACTACTACTACTACTACTACTACTACTACTACTACTACTACTACTACTACTACTACTACTACTACTACTACTACTACTACTACTACTACTATTACTTCTGTTTCAGTCACTGATGACTTGGGCTGTTGCTATTGCTTGTGAAAAAGCTCTCGTTTATGCTGCTGCTACTGCCACCGCCGCGCCACCACTACTACTACTACTGCTACAACTACTGCTACTGCTGCTACTACTACAACTTCTACTTCTACATACTACCACCACTACTACTACTACTACTACTACTACTACTACTACTACTACTACTACTACTACTACTACTACTACTACTACTACTACTACTACTACTACTACTACTACTACTACTACTACTACTACTACTACTACTACTACTACTACTACTACTACTACTACTACTACTACTACTACTACTACTACTACTACTACTACTACTACTACTACTACTACTACTACTAATAATAATAATAATAATAATAATAATAATAATAATACCACTACTACTACTACTACTACTACTACTACTACTACTACTACTACTACTACTACTACTACTACTACTACTACTACTACTACTACTACTACTACTACTACTACTACTACTACTACTACTACTACTACTACTACTACTACTACTACTACTACTACTACTACTACTACTACTACTACTACTACTACTACTACTACTACTACTACTACTGTTAATAATAATAATGATAATAATAATAATAATAATAATAATAATAATAATAATAATAATAATAATAATAATAATAATAATAATAATAATAATAATAATAATAATAATATTTTACTCACGATTAATCATATTTATCCTTTGAAACAGTCTAAAGAATAAATGAAAGACAACAAAGCAGTGAATCTTGCCGGGATGCACAATAAATGCAGTGGAAGCAACATCCACCGTGGTTGTTGACTCAGTTTTAGTTTTTTCAATGTGCTAGAGGTAGAAAAAGTCAAAACAAGAGGGGGAGTTATAGACCTTAAGATATCATTAGTGCTATTAGGTTGTCCTTCCTTCTTATGTAATAAGCAGCAGCAGTAGTTGAACCTCCAGATGTAGCATCGGCAGTGGGAGCAGCACTAGATGGTAAAGCAGCGATTAACAGGGATAAAAACTCTTAATATAGAAGCAGAGGCAGGACGGGCTATCCCTTCCAAAATTATGCAAATATTTCAGGGAATATTCTCCATTGTTAATCAGAACTAAAACAAGCATCGAATTAGTCCCGTTCCACCACTTGCAAAGAATGACAGTCGTGAAACTTGGATCTAAATATATCATTAGATCATGATCTAAGTCAATAAAAAATTTGCAAACTCTCAATTGATATTCAATTTAAATAATAAACGTGGGGTAGGTGTTTTCGAGTTGTCAATGATAATTATTGCCAACATTCAAACATAAAAAAATAATGTGGGATAGGTGTTTTCGAGTTGTATTTGATAGTAAAACTACAAATTTATATATATATATATATATATATATATATATATATATATATATAATTATTGCCTTATTAATTTTTTCCTATCACTTCTTTACTTTGTCTTCAACGACTCTCGTAACTCAGCTGTACTCAATGATCCCGAACAGCCATGTCACAAAGTGTGCAGTAGGTGGAACGGAAATTGTTGGGAAATCCTAGATGACAAAGTCCAATCACTATGCATTAAACCGCTGAAGACAGAGCCATGATTGGTCCCAAGTCTCCCACCCTTTCATGTAAATCTCCAATGAAAAACATGATTAAAAGTTTAGCACCATTTCCTAATTTTAGAACAAAGTCCAGCAAGTAGTAGGCTGCTGCAAATTACACAAAAGGGTATCCCTCAAATTATTGCACGTAACGTAAATAACCTGCACAGCCAGTCAGGTAAGGAAGACTTCCTGAAACTTCTTGAGCATTTTTGAACTCCGTAGAACCAAATGAGACGGTTCATCATGCACATTTACACTAACTTGATTTAGAACCTTATAGAGACTCTATCAGTCTATCTCAACTATACGAGGGGATTGGGAGAGTGAGAGAAGAGCGTAACCGCCCAAACTCTATCTTCGAGCATTATTAATCACCGCGCTATCCGTGCACAAACACGAGAGCTTACTTTACTAATCTACAGCACTTTATTCGAGGGTCCCACCTTTTCTTTCCAATAGAGGCCAGGACAGGCTCCTTCTTATAAAACCTACACTCATGCCAGTCTTTCACCGTTACCGATTCTGCTTGTTATCCTTGTAGTTAATTACACTTTGACTTATTTCTTTCGCTTACCCAATATTAAAGTTCAAAAGATCATAAAATTTGCAACTTCTCAGTCCTGTTTTATTTGATGAGGCCTACTTTTTCTTTTTTTAAGTAATAGTTAATCTCACGAACACTGTTGATAATGACTATGATGATAGTGATGATGATGAGGATGATGATAATGATGAAAATGATGAAGATGAGGATGATGCTAATGACGAAGTCGAGGACGACGGCAATGATACTGATGATGATGAGGAGGAGGACGAGGGAGGAGTATAAGGAGGAGGAGGAGGCAGATCGATGGCGAAGACGATGACGACGACGATGATGCCGACGACGATGATGCCGATGATGATGATGATGATGATGATGATGATGATGATGATGATGATGACAAAAAGGAAGAGCATAGGAAGGGAAAAAAGAAAAAAAAGGAAAAGAAACACGGAGATCGTGATTCTGAGTAGGATAGGGTTGAGGAGAAGAGATTGAGAAGAAGAAAAAGAAGTTGGGGGGATGAAGTACGAAGAGGAGGGAGTTTAAAAAAAAAATTAAAAAAAAAAAAAGAAGATAAAAGTCTCGCTTCATTCACATTCAGCCAATTCTTTAGGAAAAAAAAATCTCTATCGTATCTCCAACATTCCGACTCTCTCTTCATTTCTGTCCTTTTCTGCCTCTCCTCTTCAACCCTCCCCCCCAAAAAAAAAAAAAAACAACAAAAAAAAAAAAACAACAAAAAAGCAAAAAAACAAAAACAAAAACAAAAAACCAGCTTATTCACAGCTGACACACACAGTTACACATTTCCTATTAATTTGCCAGGAAAGCAAACTGTGGATTTACTCTGAAAATATACGGTACTCGGTTTCTGTCTCACCGTACCGGTATAATAATTTTGTGAGTAAACATCTGTCAGCTGATCAATACAGGCTTGTAAGTCTACATCTAAATCTAGATAAAACAGCTTGTCTTCCAAATTTCAACAGACATCAATGGGACGCATTAAAATTTATCCCTCTAACAGAGATTGTAGCCGTAGATCTAATCTAGATCTAGAAATCTAGTCAATGATTCAATCTCAAGCCATGTCCATAAAGAGATATTGAATTGATGCAATCGAATTTTTATAAAAATTTGCAATGTATTTGAAAAATTAATACTATAATTTGAAAGCAAATCGCTATATTTTCCCTTAAGATAATCATTCATCTTATAACATGCTATAAACGAATGTTTTTCTTTTTTTCTTTTGGGTATTTATTCATTCCAAGTAGGGAAATCGAAATATTTCTTTAAAAGTAAATTAGCCGATAGATCTAGATCTAGATACAAAGTGAGAGGGATTGCCGTGTTTGATGTGATTCTTTACCCATACTCAGGTAGTATAAATTGGGCCTAAAAAGAAATATGTGTAGCGACCCACAAAATGAGATGTTTCAGTCTTTCACGGCAGACGACCACTTGAGAAGAGGAAAAATGTCACTGTATTTTCCTCAAGAAGGCTTGAAATTCTTGTTATTTAAACTGCTTTTACTTGATGGAAGAAAATTATCAAAATACAGCCATGAAAAGCGGAAATATCAAGCTTTTTTTTTTTTTGGAAAATTGTCTTTTACCAAAAAGTTCTCTGCAGCAAAACATCTCAGTTCGTGACATTGCTACACATGTGCACAGTTGATGTTTTTTTTTTGTAATTTTTAAAGAATTTGCAATATTTTATTACAGCGGCGCCTATAGATGCTTTTTATGAGCTATTCACATGTCATTCTTTAGGTAGACCATAAAATAACATTCCATAGTGCTATGTTTAAATTTTTTTACCCACAAGATCACAATTATTGGTAACAAAAAGTTTTTCTCAATGTAATCCTTGATTTGATTTGGATTTCAATTGGATCAAATTTACCTTTTTTTTTTATAAAACTGTCTCTGTGTATGTCTTTTTTTCTTGAACAAACAACTATCACATTTAGTCTAGTTCAATCATCTTGATTGATTTTGTTCAAACTTTCTTGAAGCAAAAGTTTTGAGAACAATATTCAGTAATACTTTACAAAAATCATATCTTTTTCTCTCTTTTAAGGTCTTATCAAATGTCATTTTGAGAAAAGATGGCCCGCAATGTACAAGTATCTAACAGCCTGTGCAAAGTGCTATATCGCAGACAGATATTACAGCCCTCAAGTCTTTGCCAGAGTTACTCAACTCAGGTTACATTTGACACGATACTTGGAGGTGAATTAAATTAAGTTTGTTTGCAGCCCAAATCTGGATTCAATACTCATAAGAATAGGACTAATTTTTTTTATATATAAACTGGCAGCTTCCCCCCCCCCCCGGCAATATTTTTATCTCTGACTGCTTACCCCACTCTGGCTCTATCTCTCTGTATTTGTACCTCTCACTTACTCTCTTATGCACACACACAAACACATACTTCCCTCCCTCCCTTCCCCCTGACTTTTCCATGCATTTTTCTTATGGAACTAGGCTGTGCTCCAGAACACACTTTATCTTGTATTTGACATGTAGATTTAAAGTTTAAAGTTGCCTGCCTAAAATCTATAGCTTTTTTAACACAAGGCCAAAATTTCCTCAGTCCACACCCTTGTTTTTTTTTATTGCATATAAATGTAAGTATTATGATATCATAAAGCAAAGAATTTCTTATTCGTGTGGGTGTAGACATTAACAATTGATGAGCAGCTGAAAACTCAACAAGCCCAAATTTTTACTTGAGATGAATATCCCAACAATATATATAGTTTCTCTTCTTCCATTTTTGTTTAGAGGAAAACAAACAGCGGACCCAAAAGGCTTTAATGTCTGTAAATCCTGCATTGTATCGAGGGGATTCCCAAGATACCTGGGGCCGCTCCTACGCTGCAATCCTGGTGCCTCTATGCACAGTGAAAGGAGAACCATCTTTGTTGTTTACTCTCCGATCTACTCGTCTGAAAAAACACAGGGGCCAAGTCAGGTTAGTTCTTTTTCTGGCCAGAAAAGTATAGCACAGAGGCAATAGGCCATATGAGTGGAAGTACTTAGGGAATGGCTTCATGTTTTAGGATTTCCTTGGCTCCTTCTGGTTTCATGATTTTTCTTACAGGCTGGGGAAATTGACACAAAGTTAATTCATATTAATAACTCATTAAACAGAAGTGAGAAGTAGTATATGTTGAAGTCCCTTCTTTACTTGAAAAAATTGAAAGGATTATATTCAAGTGCGACTTCCAAATGCCTTTTTCAGGATTGGATAAAATGAATTTGTTATGGAAGAGCAGTTGCTTTTGAATTGAGATTAACTTGTTACATAACATTATTGTGATCCTGCTCTCACCTCACAACCTTTATTATATTGTGAGGTTTAAAATTACTCGAAGAACATTAAGGGTTCCAAGGCAAAATGTATTATACTGTATTTAGAAAAAAAAATCAGAAAAAGGGCTAATAACTAATTGTTTTTTCCTCATGTCTTAGATTTTTTTCTTCCCTTAATTGAGTTTATTAACTTCCTCTTGACCAAGACTAGCATAACAAGATTCTCATCTGATAAAGATCCTGAAGATTAATTGTTTCCACTTCAAAACAGAAAATTTTCATAGCTGGATGTAATTCAATTGTAATTAAACACTTCGTTGATTGTGGCTATCATGAGATATCATTTGACTGAACTAGACATAATTTAAATATCTCTGAAAATTCATTTGGAATACAAATGAATTCTAGTTGTTTATTTTTCTAAGGTTTTAATACTTTAAATGGACTTTTTTAAAGACAAATGCAGTCAGGTTGCATTGAAAGTGGTTGAAGCTGTAGTGGTGTCTGCATTAATAGCTCTTTAACCCAGCTGCAGATCAGCACAGATTGGATTTCAAAGAGCACTTGACAGGATGAGATGGTCAGAGGTTAAAAGAATGTCATTTTTTCTAGTATTTCTTCTTTCCAGTAATGTATCAATGAGACAAGAGATATGCAACCTAAGTCAAGTTTTACATTTGGCAAATTAAACCATTTGGAAAAGACCAAAACAAAAACAAGTTTTTGTCAAGAAAAGTTTTCTAATTTTTTTCTATTAAAAGTAAATTGGATAGCTTGACTTGGTTCAGAGTTATCAAAGACTATAAAAAAAAATCCATTTACAATGATTTTTCAAAGAACGTTATAGATCTCAATTTGAAGTTGATATGAATCATATGTTTCATTGGAAAAAATAAGAATTAAAATCCAATTTGGAGTTTGAACTCTGTTGTAATCATGATTTTTTAGCTCAAAATGGTGGCAAATGGTGCATTGAAAAAAAAAAACATTTTGCTATAAAGACTTATTTTTTTAATCAATTCAAATTTCACAGTATCAATCAATCAATGAGGTGCCCGGCTCTTTAGCGTAGGCGATCATGACCTTCCACACATCTCTATCCTTAAACACTTTTAGTGGATCTGTGGCTTTTTGTACATTTAGCTAATTTGTTAGTCCATTCATCTTATCTTGCTGATTTCCTGTGCTGCGTTTTCCTTCTATCATTCCAGCTGTCACAAGATGTTCTAATTTATCTCTCATCATCACATGGCCAAAAAAGGCTGCCTGGCATTTACGTCTTCTAATTTTGAGTGATCTTGTTGTGTCCCCTTCTCGTAACACCGATTCGTTTGATTTCTTGCAGTCTGTGTGATTCATAGCATTCTCAGTGGCAACCACATTTCTGTTGCCTCTAGTTACTTTTGCAGCTTTTTTTAAATTGTCAGAAATTTTCCAGTTCTCGCAGCCATGTATCAGAATATTGACCATTATTTCATTACGTTAAAACCTTGTTTTCTTTTATGTATTTTTTTCCCAATCCTAGTTGTTACATAATAGGAAATTTTTTATCCCTAGGTTCAGAATATTGTTTGTTATTCCAACATAGTTTAACACTAAGAGACCTATAGCCAAATATTTGATTTTTATCTATTTACAAAAGAGTCCTTTGACTGCGCAGAACTTCTGTCTTTTCAAATTTTGCAAATCCCATAAAGCTGAATCTTTTTTTTTCTTTTTTTTCATTTCCTACTTGAATGATAATAGAACCAGCCTTGTCAGAGAGTAAAAAGCCTAAAACCACAGCCTTCTTGTTTATTATAGATGTACTGTTTGCTGAAGACTGCACCTTGATTTCTTTTTTGGCTATTGTTCAAGTTGATGCGTTGAATTTCTCTTTTATGTATTTCAAAAGATTTCTTTTTTTTCTGCTGCCCTTTGTCTCATTAGCACTGAAATAAAAAAAAATGAAAGAAAATGTCAATTAATTAAAGGTGCATGGAAAGAAAAAAGATTACATGTATTAGAATTAAGCAAAATATTTAAAGAAATTTTAATTCATTTTTGTTTTAGCCACGTCCACAGTCAAGGGGAAGTAGGAGTCAAGATAGACCAAGACCAGATGTTTTGAAGGTCTTAAAATAATAGTAATTGTGACATTTTGTTCTAAGCTAGTGTCTACTGAAATAACAAAGAGCTAAAAAAATGACTGTCTTGTATACAGTGTGTGTGCAAATGATAATCAAAATGAAGATAGTTTAACTTCTAAATTGAATAGAATTTTTCCCTCATTTGCACTACTTTTTGTGGATTAATACCTCTTTTTGATGGATATTTGGAATACTGACAAGTCAAAAAGTGGAAGATTGAATTAAGTCCATTACATGACATGGTGCTGTTGTGTATTTCTTCAACATTTCTCATTAAGCAAAGGCTGACTTTACTTCCTACTTAGTTTCACAAACCAAAATTTCAGTTGGTTTTGAAGTGACGATAAGAAAATTAAAGATAATTTTTTCCTCATTCTTAGCTTTCCTGGAGGCAATGTGGATGAAAATGATTCAAACATTAATTTCACGGCTCTACGGGAAACGCAAGAGGAGCTTGGCATTGACTCAGAAAGATGTGAAATCTGGGGTCACTTGAGACCCTTACCCACAAGTGTAAGTCTGAGGTTCCAACTGGGGTTGCATAGAATGCCATGCTTTGAAAAAAAAATGCTTAGTATGGTGGAGCATTAGAGAACAAACAGATATTTAATGAAAAAAAAATTGTTTCTTTTCCTTCAGTTCTAAAAACATAAGTTTCATGATTTTTACAAACAGCTAATGCGGTTTGATGGCAATTGTATATATTGAGTAGGTTTGATATACCTCAGTACTGAGAAATGTCATAATGTTTATATTAAGGAAAATAAATTTATGTGAAGCAGTAAGATTTAGTAAATTTTCTGATCCAACAATTTGTTATGATAAAGTCTCTTTGCCAATATCTTTCAGCTTATGGAGTATCGTTGAATGTAATCAATGCCAAGAGGTTTATGTTTTTTATTAATTAATTCAGAACATTGTTGAAATTTAGTAAAGAAAGCATAAACCAGTTTTCTATCAGCACAAAAGATATATTGTACGTTACTTTAAGAAAGAATGTTGAAAAAAAATTAGTTCTAATTTTTAATATTTCAAACGCATCTAAAGCAAATGTTTTAGGGGAGTAAAAAAAACAGCACAATATATGCAGAATTGATTTAGCAGGAAGACTTAAGGATTTCTTTTGCTTTTGATATTTTTTTTTGTTGCAGGCGAGCAAGCGGAAGGTTGTGCAGCCTGTGGTGGCAAGAATCACAGATGGGGATCTGAAGTTGAGTGAACTCAAGGTCAACCATGATGAGGTGGAAGAGGCATTCACGGTGCCGCTTCGGCATTTGTGCAATCATGCTAATATTGGGGTCACGCGCTTCAGGGGGGACGGAAAACCTTACACAGTGCCTGTGTACACTGGAGCTCCACATCGCATATGGGGTTTTACAGCAGTTGTCACTCATATACTGCTTTCTGTGCTCGCTCCAAACCTTTACACCTTCAAAGTTGTGCACAAGAAAACTCTACTTCATCGACATCCACAGTTTTCTGTACAGGATAGACATTCTTAAAGCAAGGGTAATATTAGTTCAATAGCACGTTCAATTGTGATATAAATTATATTTTTTATGAAGCTAACTAGTTTTTGTGTTGAGAAGCTCAAAGTAATTGAGATGTCACTTTAGGCCTCTAAACACTCAGTGGTAGCCAAATATAAGGATCTCAATTTTACAATTTTAGAAAATTTTCACATTTTAACCAAGAAAGTGCAGCGATTAACGTTCAAAGAGAGGTACATGGTGCTCGTAACAGACAGGATCCAAATGTCAAACAGAATTGTGGATATAGTTCTACCTCAAATGACACTCATAACCTAAGTTATTGTTTCATAATGCGTGAAAATAGGGTCTGTTTCATTCTTTCATTTTTTCAAGGAAATTTTTTCCCCCACTTCAGTCCCAATAAAAAGTAAGTATGTTTTAGTTTCTAGATAGCAAAAAAAATTTTTTTTTTCGTTGCAAAAAAAAAAAAAAAAAACAACTTTCTGAAACATTTAGATAACCACTTGGCATTGAAAATTTTCCTGCCATGCATAAGATTATCGTTACAATTCATTCACTCATTTTTTAAAAATTGTTTTTGTTCTAATAAAAAACATTTTTTTCTTGGGATAATGACTAAGGTTTTCAAAGCCAACGTTTAGGATGAAAAGATGCCTTATTTAGTATATATATTTTTGTCAAGACAGTCTTATAGGGGCCTACACTCGTTGAAGAATTTGAAAAAAAAATTATTTGATTTATACAAAAGCATTGATTTCATATGGCATTTATCTGTGAAAAATTGTGATGCTTGAAATTAATTACTCAGGAAGAGATATGACTTCTGTAGGAGATAAGAGTTTCTTGGTCAGAATGTTTTTAGAACAAAATGTTAAGTAATATTTGTAAACTAAGCTGTAACGCTATTTAAAAGAGTTCTCATTCTTCCAGAAACACACTTTCAATTTTGTTCAAATGCTTTTAAGGTTCTAATTTTTCAAAGGCTTTCTTTCTCTGTATAAATTGAACACTTGTAGAAGAGACATACATGTAGTTATTCTAAGGATCTTTATTTAGGCAAACAAACGCAACATTGATGAAGAAAAGGGTGTAGAATTGCCTACTAGACCTACATTATGACATAGATGAAGGTGACGACTATCTAGAGTTCTTTTAGTTAGAGACTATATATATAAAAGAGCAAAACCATCTTTACAGAAGAATTTGGACTTTTTATTCATACTTCTTTTGTGAGAAAAAGTTTGTGCAATTTTATAGTATGGAAAGAAGCAACTGTTTTTTTTTATTTTTACCTTTATTTAAAAAAGAGGGTTTTTTTTAAATATGAGGTAAATAAAATAAGTTGTCACATCACCTTTACAATTTTAGAGATAATTTGTATGTAAAGATCTAGGAATCTGTTTAGTACAGAAATCTCTTTGAAACTATGATTGTATTGGTTTTTGTGTATATGTATATTTATACATTGACACCTTTTTTTACAGTTTAATTTCTTTGACTTGCTATATAAATGAGGTTAAGAAACAGAGAACAACTATGTTTTAAGTAACATAGACTCTGTGTGCAGACATTTTTGGAGTCTTGAAAAGTTTGTAATTTTTTTTTCATAAATGGTTGGCACAGCTGCTTATTACAGCCCGGTTTTCTTTTTCTCAATGAGTACTAATGTGAAAATGATTCACAATTTCAACCACTGAAAACAGGCTTATCCATGATGTTAAGCCTGGTTTCCTTATGTGGCTGTACATGCTGTGATGTCATCAATTTGTCCAAGCTGTAGAACCTTTAAAAACATATTTGTTACCAGTTTTGTGTGGGGATAATCTAAACGAGGCACTGAATGGCTTCTTTGCCGATTCCTGACAATAATTTATTAAGATGAGTAAGGAATGGATTGTTATCGTGTTCAGAGTACAAATGGTTATTTGTGACTTTCTTAAGGTGTCACAGGTTGAAGTATTTTCCCGGTGAGGTTGAAATTAAATATAAGGTGGTTATATGAGCATCTTCAAGATTAGATATGTATAAATTAAATACATTTTAGTGTCTGTTGATTAAGTCTTAAAAATATTCACAAACTTTAAAAGGTCTTTTTACCTTAATTAATGATACAAAATTAGTTGTTTGAATGTGTTTATCTGTGATAAATCTGATTTTTTTAGGGAAATCCTAGCTGAAGTCATGTTTTCCCATTTTGAACTACAGACCATGAAGTGTGTAAACCCAAACTGGTATGAAATATTAGTCAAATTTGCCTCGTAAAATTTTTCTAAGAAGAGACACCCCAAATGAAAAAGTTTTTTGATGGTTCTGGAATGTTCTGTAATTTTTAATGTCATGGTCTATTTGTTAAATTTAGATATAAAACTTTTGACTTGTGCTGAGTTCTCCCATATTGGGTCACAAATTTTGATTGATGACAGATTTAACACTCTTATTGTTGCCATTCTTCTTCTTCTTCTTCTTCTTCTTCTTCTTCTTCTTCTTCTTCTTCTTCTTCTTCTTCTTCTTCTTCTTCTTCTTCTTATTGTTGTTGTTGTTGTTGTTGTTGTTGTTGTTGTTGTACTTGTTGTTGTTGTTATTATTATTACAGAGTGTGTAAAATGGCCATGTAGCCAGAATAAAAGTAGTGTTCTCTCTCCTCTTTTCCTTTGTAAGTTGCCTTCCGAGGTTATTTTGGCTTCATGGCCAGAATACCCGCTACCTTATTATTATTATTATTATTATTAGTAGTAGTAGTAGTAGTAGTAGTAGTAGTAGTAGTAGTAGCAGCAGCAGCAGCACCAGCAGCAGCATTATTATTATTATTATTATTATTGTTGTTATTATCTTTGTCTTTTTTTCTCCTGTTTCTACCGCATTGTTTATGACTGAGATTTCATGACGCACATAATTTGATAATATATCATCACAGAATATTTTGCCAACCAAAGAAAAAAAATCTATGCACACAAGGTGGAAACATTGACAATTGAGATCACATGTTACATAAACGACATTGAAGAATCAAAGCATTGTTTTTTTATTGGTTTTGCTGTTTTTTATGTTGTTGGTCCAAAAGAATAATGACGATGGTATTAAAATTGATAAGCAAATGCAATGTTTTATTTTGTTTTAAACATAACAATCACATTTGCATATATAAATTTAGTTTATGTATGTGAAATAAATTGAACATTGTTTTAACAAAGACCTTATTTTCCAAAAGAACAATTTGGCAACATCTCATGTGTATTAACTTTTCTCTATGTTTTATCAGTAAGTATCTCTCGATACATGGGCTGGGAAACTGGGCTCGCAGATCATCATGACATGAGATTTTAAAGCAAATGATTTTTTTTTTTTTGATTTTTTTTGTAGAGACTGTTGAGGGGACGAACACTCGATAAACTTCAAGTCATATTGATACATTATTCTCTCGCAGTTTTTAAATCTACGAGCTGTTGTAAAAGGTAAACATAGGCATTGTTCAATCCGATTTTTTTCCCATTCCTTGGCTTGAAGTGCTTGTCTATAACAACAATCACACTCTACAAGTTCAATTAGTTTCACGCCCACATTAAGCTCATTAAGAACATCAAGAGAGTTAACAACATTGAGTCACATTGCTAAGTACTATGCACTTCTGGCTGTAAAGAATACACACAGTTTTTAATGGCAATATTGATTATTTCAGCTAGTCTTTTTTTTTTTTTTTTTTAATTTAACAACATGATTTTGTATGGCTTGGGAAAATAATCCTTTTACAAAATAAGTGTGGAAACAAAGTTTTGGTTTAAAGGCGTTTCTTTGTAAAAGTGTTGATTTCTAAATCTGTTGAAAGCAAATTAAATCTTCTATCAAGACAACTAAACATGTATCAGAATGATTGTAATAATCTGTACATTGACCCAACTGTTATCATGCTTGGAGGCAATTTACCATTTTACAGGGAATTTTAGGCATTCCATTAGATTAACCCCTACACAACATATTCGATTTTCATGAATTATCTACCTCAACTCCTTTATTCTGATACTTGGTATTTGTAGTTTTCATCCTTAGGGTTGTAAGTTTAACATGTTTGTCCTTTGGGCATGGCTTTCTTTTAAGTACAGCCACCCATCAATCAAAAATCCAAACCTGATCGTGGCTTTCCTTAACTCCTTTATTCTGATACTGTACTTGGTATTTGTAGTTTTCACTCCTAGGATTGTAAGAGTAACCTGTGCGCCCTTTGGGCATCGCTTTCTTTTAAGTACAACCACCCAGCTCAAGGCTTCACAAATGTTGTGTCGACAAGAACTTGGTAAGACACCAGTTGTATTAACGCCTATAAATGATCATGTAGAACTTGCAGATTAGATGAATCACACAGGTGGCAAAGATGAAGCTCTCTGTGACATTGATGGGCTGGTGTTACCGAGAGAGGTTAAGAGACTCGCAGCTTTTTCTCGTTCGTTGATCCAGAATCATTTACAGGTGGAGAATTTGGCCTTATAGCCAACAGGTCAAGTAGATAATGAGGGACATAATATGTGGAAGAGAAAGCTTGCAGTCACCAAATTGAGCGGCCTAGTTAAGGTCCGTTATGGCAAGAAGCTATCTGTCACTGTTTCCTGTTGTTACAAGAAAGATTATCTTTGGTATCAAGACAGCTTTGTCTGCAATGAAGACGGACAATGATTTCATAGCAACCTTGGGCGATTCCGTAGCAAATAGTTTTTCATTCGACTACTCAATTCAAATGTTACATCTAGCAGCGCTATAATAATGGACATATAAATAATAGCAAAGCGTGTGTATTTGCAGATTTAAAAAAATCGCCATAGAATGTATTTCTTAGTGAAAACGCACATTTTGTAGGATCAGTTTGGAATCGAGAATTCTGTTTTTTTCGCCTGAAATAATGTATAGAAAATTTTACAGCTCTTACAGGTTTATGTCTATAAAATTATAGTACTTAAATTCGGTGCAAATTTATTGTTGAAACCAGGATTGCAACTACTATTTTGGTTAGTACTCGCAGCAACTAGATAATGCTGCTCCAATGAACTAAGTGACAGGACTTTAGTAAATCAATTGACTTTGATACATGTCTATTTTTTTCATCTATAAAACATTATGTTGTCTATTAAACGCGCGTTACTCTTTGCGTTGGGTCAAACTGATCAGTTGTACAAGACAATGCCGTGACGCCAGAGCTCAAGGTTGCAATAGCATTCAGTTCTCATTACTACAGACACGTTCAAGCTAAATGTCCAAAGTAGTTCCTAGAGCTCTCATGGAGAAGGTGATAGAGAGGTCCAGGCCAAACATGGGTGGAGCTGAGCGTGTGAAGTGAAGCCCGCGCCGGACCTGCCAGTCACACGCTGTTGTTCAACAAAGGATGGACACGAGGGCTGGCGCTCGCCACGCTCCGACTCGCCTTCGCGCCGATGAAGCGATGCACCTGGGACACGATGTCATCAAGATCGGGTCTCTTGCTGGCGCGTTTGTCCATACAGCGGGACACGAGCTTCCTGAGACCGCCCAGAGCCGAGTCGGCCAGCCGACACATCTGCTCCAGCATGTAGCCCAGGCTAGGTTGGGAGGAGGGGTTACGGGAGGTTTTGATAAAGTGATAGAGATGGATATGTAGAGAGAGATTAGATGGGAGGGAGAGTTGGAGAGAGAGAGAGAGAGAGAGAGAGAGAGAGAGAGAGAGAGAGAGAGAGAGAGAGAGAGAGAGAGAGAGAGAGAGAGAGAGAGAGAGAGAGAGAGAGAGAGAGAGAGAGAGAGAGAGAGAGGTGCAGTTGCTTCAGACTGAGCCCTCTTGGAGATTGAGCCCTATGACCCTAACATTAACCACCGGTTGGTGTCAGGCAGCAGTCTAATTGAACTTAATGTGCGGTATTCTGAGAGATGGTAGAGATAATAGACGAATAAAACAAGGTGGCAGAGAGGAGAAAGAATCGCGAGAGAGACATGTGAAGAATTCGGATAGGTCTTGAGTGAAGAAATGACAAGGTGATACGAGTCTGCCTTTGTCAGCTCTTTACACCATCTCATTCTGCCCTCAGGTTCTTGGTAAGATGAAATTAGAACAGCATTGCTCTACACTTTCTTTAGATTGCTTTTTATTTTCTTCAAAGATTTATAGGGCATAATTCTACATTTTTAGAATGGGTCCATGATTTAGATGACTCAGAAACTTCAAGATGGCCAGAACGAACGGGTATGTGTAACTGTGTGCGGTGAATGATTAGAGAGGCAAGACACAATGCACCTCTTCCTGGGATGACCCTCTTATTAATACTGCCAAAACTTTAAGAAGGACTCACTTCTACACCCTTCATTGATTGCACTATCATTGAAGAACAAAAAAAAAAAAAGGGAAAAAAAACAACAACATAAAAATCATAAAAAAGAACAAACTAAATCCAACCTGTAAATATCGGAGCGGGTTGTCGTGCGTCCCCCTTCCCGTACCTCCGGCGCGAGGAAGTTGTACCTGTTCATCTGATCCTCCGGCAGCTGGAAGGTGAGACCTTGTCTGTAGGTTGCCATGCCCACATCAATGTAACGGATCACTTTCCTGCCTTAGTCGCATTGAAAGGAAAAAAAAAAGATGCGAAAAGGGAAATGCTTTAAATGTTCTCTCAATGCTGCCTGGACTATCTCTAATCCCAAGCGCATTTGGAATAAAAATACATAATGAAACAAAGCAACCACGCACCGTTATAAAGACTTGCAAACTTCTCAATCCCGCTTTTATATTGTTGAGTGATAATGTGTCTTAATTTCATCTATATATCAGACTCTGGAAGCTTTACCGTTGACCCCCTCTTCCTCCTCCTTTTCTCCACCTCCGCACCCCCCCCACCCCCCACCAGACATACACTTCCTCTCTCTCCTCATTTCATCACTCTCTCTAGTAGCGCATCTGCTAAAGTACTACATATCTCCTCCTGCTATAATAAGCCGAGGGTTAGGTGCATCGATTTCCATATCATTGTCTCACATTAATCTTTGCTGAAGTCTACTTCATGTCCATCATCTGCCACATTCATGTTTGCTGAAGTCCACTTCTTGTCCATTATCTGCCACATTCATGTCTGTTGAAGTCCACTTCATGTCCATCATCTGCCACATTCATGTTTGCTGAAGTCCACTTCATGTCCATCATCTGCCACATTCATGTCTGTTGAAGTCCACTTCATGACCAGCATCTGCCACATTCATGTTTGCTGAAGTCCACTTCTTGTCCATTATCTGCCACATTCATGTCTGTTGAAGTCCACTTCATGACCAGTATCTGCCACATTCATGTTTATTGAAGTCCACTTCGTTTCCATCTCCCACATTCAGCTTTATTAAGGTCTTCTTTACGCCCCCATCCCACATCCACCTTCACGTCCCCTCTCTCATACATCACACATGATTCACTTGAGCATCTCTCCTACCCCACAAAAAAAAAAAAAAAAAAAAAAAAATCACATTCTTCCTTGATGAGGTTCATTTCATTCCGAACCCCCCCTTTTCCAACATTTGTGTGGCTTAATTCATGCCCCCTCCCCACATTCACCTTTGGTGAGGTCCACGAGAATGTTGTCCGCCTTCAGGTCATTGATCAGCACGCCCTTCCTATGGATGAGCCTTAGTCCGGCCACCAGCTGACCAACAATGTCCAGCCACTCGTCTGTCCGGAGCGGGATTTTGTCCGACATGACGTTGAAGAGCGTGCGGCCGTCGCCAAAGTATTCCATGATGATGCAGTACTCGCTGGGCTGCTTGCTCACGTCAAAGCGGCGCCTGAGGCCGTACAGCCTCGGGGTGATGCCAGTATCCTGCAGGAACATCAGCATCCGCGCCTCGTGGATGACCAGTTCCCAGGAGCTCGCCTCGTAGAAGTCCTTGATTGCCACCTCGATGCTGCCATCAAGCAAGCCTAGGTAGACACAGCCGTAACTGCCGCGCCCTAGGAGAGTGTTGGGCAACACACATGCGGTAGGGACAGGTTAAGACGACGCGTATGAGAAAAAAGAGGGAAGGGTTGGCGAAAATGGCGTTAGAATAAAACAGTTTCAAACAAAATGATACAACGGTGAATACGTGTAAGGGAATTAAGAAAAAAAAAGTTCGTGATGAAGGTGGAGGAAAAGGTGGACTAAATCGAGAAATGGGTGAAAAAGAGGGAAAGTAGTTAAGAATGAAGACGAATAAAAGAATGCAGATTGATAACGTGATGGGTGGAGTGATCGGGAACCAGGCAGAGATAGGCAAGAAGAAGAAAATTGCTTGAACGGAGATATTGAAAGAAATTACTAAAAAAAAACCAACCCAAACGGGGTACAAGGTGATAAAGGTGGCTAGGGAGACAGGTGGGTAGAAAGATTGATGGCCAGTTGGATAGGCTGAAAGATATATATAGAGAGAGGCAGATAGTTTTATAGATGATACTACATGTAGATAGATCAGAGGAACAGCCAGTCAGATAGATGTATCGATAGATTGATTCATAAATGTTTAGAAATTAGATAAAGATGTAAATCAGGCAAGAGGTGCGTTACAATGAGAAAAAAAGAGTTAATCAGAGAGAGAGAGAGAGAGAGAGAGAGAGAGAGAGAGAGAGAGAGAGAGAGAGAGACAGACAGACAGACAGACAGACAGACAGACAGAGAGACAGACAGAGAGAGAGAAACAGAGACAGAGACAGATATGGATAGATAGAGAGAGATAGATAGATAGAGAGAGAGAGAAAGAGAGAGAGAGAGAGAGAGAGAGAGAGAGAGAGAGAAAGAGAGAGATAGATAGAGAGATAAATAGATAGATAGAGAGAGAGAGAGAAAGAGAGAGAGACAGAGACAGAGGCAGACAGACAGAGACAAAGAGAGGCGCAGCAGTTCACGGAAGACTTACTCTCAAGAGAAAAAAAGAAAAATAGATGCGCAGTTTAAAAGAGTTGTCAACTTCAACAAGGTAATAGCAGTCTCACAAGCTTCTTTTGGCTTTTCGTTTGTCTCAACCTTGGACATTAGAGACCCATGCAGAGAATTTTATCGATTAGATAAGGTTTGAAAGCCTAGCCTCTGATATACAGTTTATTATGTATGTGGCAAATGTTACATTTCTTATATTGTCTTCTTGAAAGATGTAATTTCAAACCGAGAAGCGTTTCTTGATCCAACACCTTGGCCTTGGAAGCATCAGTGTTTTTTTTTCAATTTTTTTTTGGACAGAAACACTTCTTTTTGGTCCTTTGGTTGTCGTTTTTTTTTTTTTTTACAGACAATACAATGCATACACATAATTTAGGTGTCCTTGTTTCTATAGTGAGCATAATTATTTCTAGCCCTATAAGGATAATATATATGAGGCAACCCTCAAGTAAACATAGTTACTCGAATTTGATACCGGACTCTTCTCCTATCAACACAGACAACTGCTAGTTACCAAGATGTTGCTCAAGCCATTTGCGAATATGTGATGGAGCCAACTGTAAATAGGACGAGCTCTTAAAGCAAAACCTAGACTCTAGATCTAGCTAGTTCGACAATTGTATCTACGCGGTTAGCTTCAGATTATGCTTGGGTAAGATATTCCAAGTTAGACAAAAGCCACCTGCGAAACGTATCTATTTTCTCATTTCAAGTGGAATAAATATGCAATAAAGAAATTGGTTTAGGATCTGCTAATGAGAGATAATATAAGAACAGGCCTCGATGTTCATGGATTAAATAAAATCATCCGCTGCTATAAAATTATACTATATATATGTATGTGATGAACGTAGACTCAAAGTTTACAGACAAGTTGTTTCGAACTCATTCAGCTTATTCCGAATGGCATGTACTTTACCTATCTCAGCCCAGTCGCCGCTCTCGTCGCATGCAAAGCGAACTCGCTCTTTCTCGATCGCGGGCACTTTAATTTGGTCGAGGGAGAATTTCTTCTGCCTGAGGCTGTTCCGCAGACTAGCGTCGGAGTATTTGCGTTCAACCTTACCCTCGCCGCTGCCATAATCTCCAAGGCGCTCCTGGCAGGCCGCTGTGTCTCCGGTGTTGAATCTGCCGTTGGTGATGGTTGCGACTTTACTCTCCGCGTTTATATCTCCGCCCTGCTTGCCAGCCTCGGAGAAATCTTTCTTCGCGTGGAGAGTGTCCAGACCCTCGTCACGCTGGCACAGATTTCTAGGGATTCTCTGACGGACTATCTCTCTGTTGTGATTCTCATCGTCGATGGCCTCTTCCTCAACATCATCTGCATCGTCATCTTCCTCATCTTCATCGCTCTCGTCCGGCTCATCCTCATCTTCCTCCTCCTCCACAACTTCTTCGAAGTCAGCGACATCGTCTTCATCGTCATCATCATCTTCTTCATCATCTATTTCTCCATGCTCTTTACATTCGCAATTTTTGCCGGCATATTCCGAAGGCAAGTAGCCATATTTACTTTCTTTTTCCTGAACCGCGCCAATAAAAGTCTCGGAGTTGTTACAGCTTTTAAGCTTGGTGATTGCCGAAAGTGAATCCAAACTTTTAGAAGTGTCCTGGTACCACTGAGCCATACCGTTCCTTTGAGACCTACCAGCCTGACCTCGACACGCGTGCAGGCCCACATTGCAGTAGTGTGCTTGTACGCCGACGGCCTGCTGCAAACTCGATGCAGCAATGGAGCTGGCTGCTCCAACCCCCCACGGTTGTCCTCTGTCTGGTTTAGTCGCCAAAGCCTCAGGTAAGATACCATCAGACCCGCAGTGGGGACCATTGTAAAGCTTGCTTATTCCAGTATGATCATCGTCTATGTGCATATAGCAATCGTCTCTCGTGACGCGTCGAAAACTGGGCAGACAACCCACAGGTCCGTTCCCTATGTAAAAACCGCTGTCCTGCCAGTGGTTGCAGGTATCATCCATTTCCTGGCAGTCCTGCCACATGTAGCGTGGCACCAGGTTCTCACAGTGTCTCATGGTAGAGGACAAATGTTCTATCGCCGACACAAATTCTTCATCACTGGCTCTATTGTTCCCTCCACTTGTGTCTTTGCTTGAAGTATCAGTATCCAGTCCTTTGCAAGCCGTTCCTGTGTTCGCTTTTGTATAGGACTCTTTACCGCTCAAATTGCCGCTTCCATTGATGTTGCGTATTGCCACAGGATGCATGCGAGTAAAAATGTCGTGCTTCCGGCCGCTCTGATAATTATTGGAGCGGCAGCCGCAGCCGGAGCACAAGCACTGTGTTTCCGGTATGGTTCCTGACAGAAGTCCAAGGAAATGCTCTCGAGGCACAGCTTTGTCCATAAAGGCCGATCTAGCTTCTAGCTTCATTTCCTTACCCATGGTTATAAGAGTGCTTTTACAAGGAACGTTTGTCAAAGTTCCAGAGTTTATGTCAGCTGTGTTGGTTATCATGCCAGAGACTGAGTCAGATATCCCAGCCTCGCCACCTCCACCCTCCGCTTCAAACTCCAGAAAATCTTCATCGGTGCTGGATTTGGAGGAGGAAGAGATATCATCTTGGCCGTCCTGCCCCCTAGTGTTAGAATTTTCATTCCAGTTGTTCATCATCGTCTCTCTGTTGGTTTGGGTTTCGTCATCAATAATTGTGCACATATCCCCATTATTTGAAAAACTAGGGAGTCTGAATTTCTCACCAAATACGTTCTCGTTATTTCCCGAAAAGACTCCGATGCCAGGGCTCCGTTCAAAAGTGGGCCTGTTATTAGTTATATCAACCCAAGAGAATGCATGGCCACTGGCAAACTTGCTCACCCCAGCAGAAGAGCCTGTGGAGTACAAATCCATACCAGGGTCAAAGGAAGGCGACCTGATAAACTGCGTGTGGAAGTTTCCCGTAAGGCTATTCCGTCGGTGTCTAAACACTCCACTGAAATCCGACGATACTCGGGAGCTTGAATTGTTGTATCCCGAAAACCTTCTTTCTGGAAGACCATAGGAATATTGCTTCATTAAATCATCCTCCCTACTGATGAACTCTGGCACGGCATCAAACTTGAACTCACGGAGGAAGTCTGAGTTGAACGGTATTGACAGTTCTTTCCGCCGGGGAATCGGAGCTAGAGTCTCCCGCTCTGCAGGCGTGGCAGCGTTGTACCTTGAACTCACGTTCCTGAAACTATCTCTCTTGGACAATTCTAACAATACATCGTAAGGTTTTGAATAGGATGTTTGCGGTTGCCCATCACCATCGCGCTGGTATACGGTATCAAGATCAGCTACTAGTTTGTCAAATCGCTTTCTCAAGTTGCCCAAGTTAATATCCTCAGCGCTGTAGAAGGAAGCGGTTTCAGTACTCGAGCTGTCCACTGCGCAGATTGTGTTTGACGCACTTTTGTCTCTTTCCTGTGTTGTACCACTTTCCTTACCAGCATGAAGCTCTTTTGTGCTGTTCAATGAAAAGTCTGGTTTGCCGCAATGCGCACAAGCCCCTCTGTCCTGCGAGCTATTGGTGCTCGAGGCATGACGAGATTTTTCTTCTGCCTTCGTTTTTCCTTTCCTAGTTTTCTGCGTGGATAGCGCTCTCTCTGCGGACGCATCTTTGGTTTTTCCATGCGAAATCTTTGATCTTTTTTTCTTTTCAGCCTGTTCCCAACCCGTGTGGGTAGGAGATAGAGGTGAGGCGGAGTTGCCCATTTCTCGTGCGGTACATTCTGTTTGTCCCACTGCATACTTTGATGAAGGATATCCTGTACTGTCAACGTCTTCGCCACCACTGCACTTCCTTCGATTTCTGTGCCTCTTTCCCTTCTCACTGCAAACGTCAGATTGGCATGAAATACTTTTGAGGTAAGGGCAGAGCGACGCATCCTCCACAGACAAGTCTGTAGTAGTCAGGGCATTGCTCGAATTGTCCTGAAACCTATCTGCTCGCCCAACGGATGCTACTCGTATACGACTCCCTGTCTCGCGTTTACGGGATTTTCTAGGCTCGGAATGACCGCGCTTTTTTTCAATGACTTCTTTCTCGCGGGTGGATTCACTTTCTTTGCCCATCCCCGAGGATAAAAGCGAGTCAGGGACCACATTTTTAAGCCATTCCAATAAAATGTCCTGGTGCCCTTTATGCATTGCTTTGTCCATAGCTCTGATTGGTGAACTGTGTCCCTTGCTGGACAACGAGACAACCACAACACTTGGTTTATCGAAGATGGTGTCAGTAGGCGACCCTGTTTCTTCCTCAGAAGTCAGTGTAGCAGAGGAGACTAGACTGAGTGTGTCGTTAGCCTGGGTACTTTTACTGATTCCTGCTAAGCTTCTTTGATATTTTTTCGAGGGACTTCGTATTGTACAGTTGCTTGCATCGACACCTAACGATGGCTTTGTGCTGGGAGATTGATTGTTTGTCTTCATCACGTATTTGGTCTTGCAAGCAGATGAATCTTGCATGGTTTCATTTCCTTCCAAAGCACGGCACATGTTTAAGTGGTCACGTATAGCTTGATCTAAATCAGTGCCAACTTGATCCCCGCGATCTCTGCGCTCGAAATTTCTTTCGTCTTTTGGAATTTCTCGACAATGACCATCATAGCTCTTGTCATCAGTGAAAGTGCTGCTTTCTCTATCAAACCACGGGGGGTCTACACTAGAGTAACAGTTTTTTTTCTTTTTTCTCAGTTTCAAAACACAAGGGTCTACACTACTACTTTTAGGGTCTTTTTCTTTTACTTGCTGGCTAGAATCTTCAGAGATGTTTGGAGTATAATCAAGCTTTGGAACCGGCTCAGTCCTTGAAATATGTGACGCCTTCGTGTTAGCACTGCATAAACACTTCTCCGTTTTTTTCTTTGAGCGTTTCGTTGATTTAATCAGTTTAGTCTCGATGTTAGTTTCCTCCGCCTTTGATTTCTCCTCGACAGATTTTGAAGGTGTGGGACTACCGACAGCTGTGTACATATCGGGGTGGCGGCAAGATACAGCCCTATCAACACCAGAGATCTGCAGAAAGTCTTCAGGTTTTAAAAAATAGCACGGCTGGGAGGCTGACCGAAGACCGTAACTGTCTGGATCACTTTTTGGGCGTGAAACAGGTCTGTTTACGTTTGAAGCTGCTCCCACTTCACATCTGTACGATGACTCAGAATCATTGATCTGGCTGCACATATCTCGAGGGATTTTATTTTGGTTTTCGTCGTTGTAAATCTCATCATCAAATACCGGAGGGGAAGGCTCTTCCTCCGTGCTGTGTTCTTTTGTTCTCCCGTGAGAGTTTTTGCTCTCGTCGACAAGATTAGAAAGGACTAGACTTTGTTTAAAACCATTGCTGCTTTCTCTAACATCATGGTTATTGCATGCATTTTCTTTAGAGTTGGATAAATGTCCATTTTCTAGCAGTGGTAAAGCGTTCAGTTTTTCAATTGTGTCAGCAGAGAGAATCCAGAACTCATGGCCATCTTCTGTGCGCAGTTTAATCAAATCACTGTCGTTTGGACCTACTACTTTTTGTATGTACGCTTGGTTAGCTATCTGGCCATCTGGATCATTATTTGTCTGCTTAACAGATGGTTCGTGTGATTCATGAACTGGGAGACGAGAATTCTCTTGAGATGGTGATTTTCGGGTCAATTTTAGGACTGAGAGTATCTGCTTGCACGCATTTACTAGCGTTGACTGAATCTGACACGGCAAGGAGGGTAATGTATGGCACGAGGTGTAGGAGTCCACCGGCTCTTTATAATGACTATCGGCGATCTTTGTCACTTCTCCAGACTGAAAATTTTTTTCACTGCAGTTTGCCTCCACTAGATCGGACATTTGTTGCCTCAAACGCAGAGCATCTGTATCTTTGTTGTTGTTGAATCCCTTCCTATGAGGAGTTATCTTTCGGTTCGGCAACTGGGAATGCTGGAGGCCTTTTAAGAACTCTGTAGCCACTTGCATTTCGCGCTTAGAACGATTTGGACCATCGCCCTTTTCAAACGATCGCGGCCTTTGATGGCCTGGCAGATTGGATATACTCGATGCATAAATCAAAGCGCACAAACTGTTCCGTCGTATATTTTTTAATACTCGGTCTTCATCAGGCCGATACGGAAATATTGCCGGCAAAGATTTTGCCATCTGGATAAGGTGGTCGTCATCAGAACTGACCGACCAATCGGATTCACTTTCAGCAAAATATTTCTTGGGCTTCGGGACGCTCGCCGCTAGACGAGAACTGTGAGAACGTCTGAGAGGGGCGCCTAAATGACTACATTGCCGCACTGGGGGTGAACAATGATTTGAAGAAGTATTGAAAGATGTAGAGGATTCAGACGGTACTATATCACGAAGAAATGTCACTGTTTGACTAGGTGGAGGATTCTCGTTATGTGATAGTCTTAGGTTATCTATGGTACCGATCTCATATGCATCATCACCATCTTCACCTGGATCAGCAGCCGATGTTCTTTGGTCGCCATCAGTGTTGGAACTTTGATTCTTGTCCTGCTGTTCTTGCTGCATTCGACCAGGGTATAAAGAGGTCAGGCCCAATACAGCAGAAGTCGGTATCTGCTCCGTGACGCTGTGTTTGGCTGCTCTAGTCTGAATATCTAAGTGAGAGGTCAATCTGTTAACTTCTTTTTCCATCTCATGTGCTGGGGAACTCTTATTGGGGGAAATTTCAACGTCATGAGTGGAGCATTCAGGAGAATAAAGGCTTTGCTTCCGTTCCGGGTTCTTTTCAAATTTGTGTTCCTCCAAAAGATCGCTCTCATTCCAGTGCTGATTTATGTCCGAGTGGTCTAAGCCAATATCGTTACACTTCCAATTTTTTTTAGATATAAAGTCACTAGGAATTGGGTTTCTTTTCGGAAAGAGGCTGCTTGGATTATCTTGTGATTCTAAGCGACCCACAGGAATGCAGCTCTTAAAATCATTAAATGGTTTTCCAAATTCATTGAGAACGGCGCAAACTGACTTTAAACTCCCCTTCAAGTTTTCTGTATTAAATATTTCAGTCTTTCTGCAAAAATTCATATCATTATAAATTTTACTTCTGGGTGCAGATCCTTCTTCTTCAATATTATGTTTTATGTAAATGGTGGGAAGACCAGAACTATTGTTGCTTTGGTAATTGAAAGGCACGATAGCTTCAGACCTACTACCACATTGGTTCTTGGCTTTTCGCTTGTAGCGGTGACTTTCAAAAGAATCTTCGCAGTTCCGTGAAGGTGGTGTTATAAAATAATCATCCGAGATATCACGACCACCGCCCTGACTCTTCACAACATGAGCTTTACCTCCCACTTTTGATTCTGCTTTGGTTTTCATTTGATCTGCCGGCTGACTGTTTCCATCATTGTTTTGAGAACTGTTTATATGATGGATGAGCGGCTGTTTATGCATGTTCGGCAGCAAGCCTGAAGCATCTGAGTCTGTAGTCACGACGCTCCGTGCCTCTGCTAACCTCAAGGCTTGTTCAGGGGTTATAATGCGGCTAAACTGGTCCAAGAGCTCGGGGTGTTTGACGATGCCCTGCGGTATTGACTCGTGAGTCTGACGCTTGTTCTGAACCTCGTTATCACCTACGCTGGCCTCGCTCTGGACACAGCGAGACAAAACAGTACTAGTGACTCCATCAGGCGATATGTCCTGACCGTGGGATCGCTTCCTCCTGGAAACTCGATTGAGGTACTGGGATTTCGGCACAAACCCAGACGTCTCTGTGTCAGACACATTCATTGATCGTTCAAGCCTTTCTAGCCGCAGCTGTCTCATCTTGATATACCGGCTGTCTCGCTCGTAGCGCGCTATACTGGTTTTGTCGGGATTTGGTCTGGACACGAAGAAATCCTCCTCGTCTAAGGCGAAACTTTCAACACTTGTTCGCAGCGACGCATAGACCCCTTCCCCGGAGGATCTCTCGTACGCGTCGTCTGGATCACAACGAATGATTTTCACGTCCCTTGGTGAAGCTGCCATCTTCACAGTGCCATTTTTTATGCCAACAGACGTACTCCTAGATAACATGCATGTCGTGTCACCACTTTTAGTCTCCTCGTTGACGCTGAGAAACTTCATTCGACCTTTGATTTTTGCAAGATGGTTTTCTCTGTCATACCTTGAGTTAAAACCTTCGAAGGAGCCCCGGTTGTTGTCACCGTCCTGCATATAGAGTGGAGCAAATCTGCTCTGATTGACGGCTGTTCTTATGTAAGAATTACTTTCTGTCGTGGTTTCTAACTTCTCGAGAGATTTGTCGTCGCCGGCGTAGTACCTCTTGTTTGGGGAACTCTGGCGGTTTCGTTTGCTCGGACTTGGATCGACCTGAGAACCAGAGGAGCTCCCAGTATTCCCGTGCGATGATTCTCTTTCCTTCTCATAGGAAATTTTGCGGAGAACAAAGCTGTCACTAGGAGAGCTCTTGGTATGCGCGTTCCTAGAGTCCAGGGGTAACCGCTCCGAACTTAGCTGTGAGCTCGATACATGCTGCCTGGGCGATAGGTGGATCTGTCTAGTGGCTGATCGCCTATACCTGTCCGGCGCATGGATGTTGCTTTCACTGTGGTTAGCGCTAACATCATAGGCTGACGAATCTTCCTCTCCTCGCCGTCTACGTCCCCTATTGACGCCGTTAGGTGAGGTAGCGCACACCTCAACCGAACTGTCCTTGCCACACGTAAACCGTTGGCACTTCATATCATTTCCTGTGCCGCCTCTATAGCGTCGGCGACAAGTGGAAACGAGTTTAGATTCCTGGTCACTGTCGCCGCTCATGCATCTAACTTTCAGGTTTCGTTCGGTGTCGGAGCTCACGATGACTCTCTTTCCCTTGGCCTTCCGATCCGGATCATATGCTTGGCTGGAGTCATCAAGAACTTCCTTAGAGGTAGAGTACACGTCAGAACTTTCAGTGACAGATGACAATTTTTTATGGCAATCAGGTGAGCGTCTGTAATTTTTTACTTTGGCTGAAGATTTCTTTTTCTTCTTGTCGGAATATTTGTGTCTATCAATTTTCTTTTTCGTCTTTGACTTGCCCTCGTGTTTACTCGAATCATCTTCCGAGCTGCTCAATGACGCGCCTCTTTTCCTGCTGTGCTTGGACCGTTCCGAGTCGCCAGGTTTCGAGCCACTCTCTCCTCTCTTCAGGGAGGGAGATTGTGCTCTCGGGCTGCTTCTAGAAGAACCTTGCCCGTCCTTTTCCCCTGGAGATCGTGTTTTGCTTCTACTAGATTTTAACGACGATTTCCTGTGCGAACCTTTCCCTCCACTGCCGCCTCGCCTGTCGTGGCGGAGACCTCTAGAGCCTCCCTCACTGTCCCTGCTCGCACTACGCCGGCGCCCTACCCTGGACCTCCGATGACCATCCGAGCGTTGATCGTGGAAAGCTCTCCTGCTTCTACACACTACTCCGTTGCACTCCTCTAGATTCACCTCTACTACATCCTTATTGCTTCTCACCGTTGCACGCATTCGGTAACACTGGCCTTCTTCTGCCTCCTGCAAATCCCCTTTGTGTTTTTCCACTGTATCGCTTCCAGATTGCACATCAGAATTAACAACCTCGTTCTCCGACTGGGGATCTCCACCAGCGTCCATATCGCTCTCGGCAAGCGCCTGGGACTCGTCCTCCTCTGCTGTGCTGGAAACGCCGGCCGCTTTCATCTCTGGCCTGGCGCTGGGCGCTCTGCTCGCTGCTCTGCTCCCTCCGGTCTCCTGGGTGTCAGGATAGTGAAACCACCTGAAGAAAAAAAAATTGGTACGAGACAGGCTAAAACCATTTTAAACTCATTGGTTTATCATGGAGCTACAACTTTTGTAGCGATCTGGGAAAATGCTCTTTACACGGTTTACAATACTACATCCAGGTGTGAATGTGTGCTAGTGTAATTATAAGTGTGAAAGCCTTATGCCTAAAGCATGGTTGGTACACCATGTACTTGTTAAAATTATCGAAATGAAAATGTGTTCTGCTGTACTGAGCTTTCAAATTTTCAAAGAAATCTGTATTCATTGGCCTGCTCGCACCAGCAGTTCAATAATTTAAACTCGAAATCTGTGGGAATATCGAAGTAACGCAGTTTAAAAAAAACAACAACAAAAAACAGCGATAATAGCCACCCACTGTTTCACCCAGCATGCTATGGTGTAATGAGATGAAACAAAGTTTACCGACTGAGCTTGATTCGACTCAGCGGCACAGAGAGCAACGAGCGGTATAACTGAACGTTTAACCTTTAATTATTTTATCGAGAGAAAATTCCCCAGCAAGTGAACGGCAAAGATGACGACAGCATAGTTCCCAATTCTCACGACAGATGTCAGAGAAATAAAATCAAGAAGGTCGTACAGTTTCTCCCCAAAGATGTATTTAAACCTTTAGTGATAGAAAGACAGAATTTCCAGACAAGCTTGTCGTATCACGCGAAAACTGTACTCATTTTTTAGGATCTCTAAACGTGCCGTATAACACAGTGGTTCTCAATAGGGTAATACATCGGCGTTTCATTCATGGACTTGTGCATTTATGATGACCTCAGGTTTAAAAAAAAAAGCTTGCCATGGTTCTCCTCCTTCCTCTCTCTTGATGGTAGGGGCTCATCATTACACTAATATAAAGTAACATGAACATTTTTTAATACTTAAAAAAAAGAGTACCCTAAATAAACGGGATGGAGGAAAAGTACATACAACTTTCTTCTTCATATTAGAGGCCAGTAAATAAAAATCAAATAACTAGGTTGAGGCGGGTATGAAAAGGCAGAGAGCAGAGATAGTAAATGTAAATTAACGTGACAGAAAGGACGAGAGAGAGAGAGAGAGAGAGAGAGAGAGAGAGAGAGAGAGAGAGAGAGAGAGAGAGAGAGAGAGAGAGAGAAAGCAAGAGAGAGAAAGAAATCAAGAGAGAGAGAGAGAGAGAGAGAGAGAGAGAGAGAGAGAGAGAGAGAGAGAGAGAGAGAGAGAGAGAGAGAGAGAGAGAGAGAGAGAGAGAGAGAGAGAGGAAGGGATGGAAGAGGGGAAGCTGTAGAGAAGATGGTCATTATTCATTCGAAAAAATTAAAGAGTGCATGAGCAGATAATTGGAAATCTGTTGTAATAACTCTCATTATGTTGTAATAACTCTCATTATGTTGTAATAACTCTCATTATGTTGTAATAACTCTCATTATGTTGTAATAACTCTCATTATGTTGTAATAACTCTCATTATGTTGTAATAACTCTCATTATGTTGTAATAACTCTCATTATGTTGTAATAACTCTCATTATGCAACGCATAAAAAATTACTAGTATCTGATGGATAGATCTTCTTTACTGACTTGCGTTGTGTAAAAAATTAGGTATCAAAATTATAGATAATTCTTTACAAATGATCCTCTTAGACGTCTCTATGTTACCAACGTCTTTTAATCTCATCACGCAGACCACTAATACCATTTACGAATCAACAATATTGTCACTGCCACTCCCTCATCAGAACCATCGTCATTGTGATCATTATCAGTACTACTACTACTACTACTATTACTACTACTACTACTACTACTACTACTACTACTACTACTACTACTACTACTACTACTACTACTACTACTACTACTACGACTACCACTACTACCACTACTACCACCACCACCACCACCACTACTACTACTACTACTACTACTACTACTACTACTACTACTACTACTACTACTACTACTACTCCTACTACTACTACTACTGCTACTCCTACTACTACTACTACTACTACTACTACTACTACTACTACTACTACTACTACTACTACTACTACTACTACTGCTGCTGCTGCTGCTGCTGCTACTTCACTACTACTGCTGCTGCTGCTTCTTTTGCTGTTACTACTACTACTACTACTACTACTACTACTACTACTACTACTACTACTACTACTACTACCACTACCACCACCACTACTACTACTACTACTACTACTACTACTACTACTACTACTACTACTACTACTACTACTACTACTACTACTACTACTACTACTACTACTACTACTACTACTACTACTACTACAACAACTACTACTACTACTACTACTACTACTACTACTACTACTACTACTACTACAACTACTACTACTACTACTACTACTACTACTACTACCACCACCACCACCACCACTACTACTACTACTACTACTACTACTACTACTACTACTACTACTACTACTACTACTGCTGCTGCTGCTGCTGCTGCTACTACTACTACTACTACTACTACTACTACTACTACTACTATTACTTCTGTTTCAGTCACTGATGACTTGGGCTGTTGCTATTGCTTGTGAAAAAGCTCTCGTTTATGCTATTATCACAAACATTTTCCTAAAATATCGATAATCTTATTTTTTTTAAGTAAAATCCGAGAAAAGCGGGAACAGTGTTTGATAAAGTACTACTTACTCTTCGGGGCCTGCATCGGAGACATAGAGAGGTGTTATACCAGGAAAGGGGAAACGGTTGTTAGCGATGGTTCTCAATTGACTTCCAAAGGCCTGGTATGAAGGTGTAAAAAAAAATATGAATAAAAAAAAAGAAATTAAAAGTAGAAATCTGACATTAAATTTTAGGAAAAAAATTACAGGAACAAACAAACGAATTTAAAAACAACATTTAAACAAAAATAACATACAAACCAAGAAAAAGAAGCAAAGAAATGACAGCAGGAAACAAACACATCTGTGTGACATCAAGATCATTAGCCAAACGTAGACATAGGCTCGAAACACAATTATTTTATTTTTTTTACCATCAAGTTTTGGAAAGTATTTTTCGAGTTAAATCTCAGCGCGGTAACGCCGGAACTTACCTGGCCTATTCTGGTCAACACTCCAAGTCTGGGCATGCTCTGTCCACACCGTCTGTGGCACGGCGACGGCCACCGCAGGTTGAGCTTGCCTTTAGGGCTGGACTTCCTGCAAAGAGCACCCAGTCGAGACCTGCTGGGGCGAGAGACGGCTGCCGTCTGCCCCTTCCCCGGAGTCACCTCGTTCGATTTGGGTGGGGACGTGTCAGCCTTAGACACAAACTCAGGGGACTCCCTGCATGGATGGTACGAGGGCGTACACGTCTCCCCGCGAGAATCCGCTTTCATGTCGCTTGCGTCTACTTTGGAACTTCTTTTCTTCGCTTTGTGGCGTTTATTTTCATTCTTGTCTTTCCTACTTCTTTTACCCCTCTTCCCGGTTTTATGCATCCCACTATTAGTTCGGGCATGTCTTGGCGGACTTTTCTGATGCAAGCCGGACGTGGAGGGGACCACACCTTCATTCGAAAAAGTCCCCCGCTTGTCGCTGTTTCTTTTGGGTGACGGTGATTCTGTCTTGGGATAACCGTGTTGCCAGAGCGCAGAGCCATCTGTACAAAATTGTGAGGGACTTGTTGAGTTTATCCGCGGGCTGGGAGGCGATGCTCGTAAATCCTCATAAAATGTCGGAAGAAAGCTCGGCTGTAAAGGCATGGCGGTGATTGCCAGTGATCCCCAGCTAGGTTCCCTTTTGACACCCGGACTAACCGGCTTGACGCTTGTTTTAGACGCGGTTTTTGACAAAGACGGACTACGTTTCAGCTTTGGGTCTGGATAAATTTTGCTGGTAGATCGAAACGGTGGAGAACATTTTGAAAGAAAATGAGTTTTACTTGATGCAGGGGACGCTTGTCTAGATCTAGACCGAGCGCATGGACTCGCAACACAGTTCTCTTTAGAGGCTGATTTTAGTGACTGTGTCTTCCCCTTTTTGGGGCTCTTTGGTCGACTGCTTGGACTTTGTTGCTTGGTTTGTGTTTTTCCCTCGTCGTTAGAGCGACGTAGAGCCTTTACAGATGTCTTAGAGGGGCTTCTTCTACTCGTGTTATAATAGGAAGGTGAGTAGCTGGGATAGCACATCGTGCTAGAAACATCCCCTTCTGCTTTAATATCTGACGGTGGTATTTTGGTAGGCGTTAGTTGGTTTCTTTTAGGCATATTCCTCTGTGGGGAGGATGATTTTGGATTCTCAGTTTTCTTAACTGACTGTCTTGGCGAAGGAGATCGTCTGGATGACAAATTTTTCTTTGATGAAGAAGGAGAGTAACTTTTGTAGCAAGGCGGTGGACTATCCATTGGTTTTGTTGTATCACCTTCCTCTGCTTTCTTCTTTTCTTGCATATCTTCGTTAATGACCTGGTTTATTGCTCTCATTTCGGGAAACGTTTTGGAGGTTCTCTTGAAAGGTGTATTATCTTTAGTTGGTGGTGAATACCTTTGAAGGCTAGGAGGGCTGAATGATTTTTTCCTTCTTGGTTGAGTTCTGTTATTTTTACTCAATTTTAATCTATCAATTTTGTCAGAAATTACCTTAGTTTTGATTTCTTTTTTTTCCACCTTTTTGTCTTTTGGTGACAGCTTTCTCTTCTTTCTCTCAGAGGTTTTTCCTTTTCTTTGACTTCCTTCCCAACTTGGGCACACTGGTGGGGAAACATCACATGAAGGCCTAGAGATCCGACTCTCTATACCATAAGCAGTTTCTTCAGGCACTTGGATGTGCCATAATTGAGATTTTAATTTGTCACTTCCCTGATAGTGTTCAAGGAAGTTTTGTTCATTTCCAGGCAATCGCAGATGTGGAGGTTCCGACCTTGGCCTCATTTTGAGTGAGGGTCTCAGCGCGACATTTGTTGATCTACTCTGCCGGTCATTTGATTCTTCCGTCTGGCAATCTGGCTCCTCATCAAGATCATCAAGTTGAAATGTTTCCTCGGGAGACTTAGCAGGTTTCAGCCTAGATTTACGGTTTGACCAGGTCGACATGTTGTTCCCTCCAGAGTAAGACACTAAATCAGGTAGCGGCACATTCAAGATATTATCAACATGAGCATATTTTTGCCTCTGATTGGTCTCCAGAAATTCACAATCATTAACCCAAGAAGCTTTTTCGTCATTGCCCGCGGAGAGATCCCGAACAGTTGACAGTGATCGCCTACTCTCCAGGCGGCCTCCCAAGCGGTGAGCCATTTCATCATCACCCCCGTCAGTTGGGTGTGACCGTGGTGGATACTCTTTTCTGGTAACAGCTTTAAGGTCATCAAATTCATTTATGCTGTTATATCCATAGCGGTTCATTACATCCGCAAAATTTGCATGCTTTTGAAGTAAGCCTAGACCTAGGTCTGGATTTAGATCGAGTGCTAGATTTGAATCTAGATGAGATAATTGTAAATCCACGTTTCCATGCTGGCTTCTAGATATACCTTTTTTTTGATTTTGGTCATCTAGGTCTAAAGTCTCGCCTTTCTTTGGATGCTTCAGTCTTGCACTGTTGCCATGCGACATCACGTATTACCTATAACGACTTACATTTTGACCTCATGATTTGATCAGGAACCCCCGGCAATACTTTTTATGTTTGAAGTTTCCATCACCCACGATGTGTACTATTTTCTTTGTTACAAAAAGCCGCCATTATGATTAAAAGTGAAAAAACATGGAAACGACGTCACAATTTCAATACAAATGTCAGCATTTTTGTTTGAGGATTCTTTTCTCTGCTTCTTGTGTCAACATGCACTTTGAACCCAATTATTTTATTAGAGACAATAAACGAGAAAATTATTTATCTTTACAGCTCACTAGACAATAATTTAAACGCCATTACCTCTTTTCACAAAGTTAAAGTTCAAAATCCTCATCTTCTACAAACAAAACGTGACAGTTGAACGAATACGTTTTTTGAGAGAGGAAAAAAATGATTGATGATAAACTGATAGTTCAGTGGTTTCTTTTATTTTTACTTATCTTTTTTTTTTTTAATGGGAAACTGACTTAGAGAACAGCTAGGGCTAAGCTATACATAATAATCAATTATTGAAAAGTGGGAAGGGTGCCGAAGACTATTGGAATGAGGAGATAGATCTAGGGAACTTATCAAATACTGCACCGTGCTTTGCTCATGCTCATAATACAAAAGCAAGGCACATTAGAGCTGAAAAAACACTTTTGTTTACCCTTCAAAAGAAAAGTAAAACAAAATTTTTTGTCCGTTGAATAGCAGCGCCGCAGCAAAATTCTGTTAAATAAAACAAAAGAGAACAACAAAACATGTGCATATATGTTGAAAAAATGATGCTTATTCTGCCATGACTTTAAATTCTCTGCTGATTAGAATTTCGTAAATGATACATGAAACTAACCCCTGGGATTTTAGCTCTTCAAGTCATCCTTCATATCTCAATATAATCGCAAGGGTCAATAAAGATCTATTAGTCTGGGTCCGCTGTTGACGAAAAAAAACCCTTGACTGTTATCTTTCACATAGTTGTGATGACTTTGAGATATTCTTTAAACTTTGGAGAAGGATAAAAGGAGTGTATGGTGACAACTTGAAGGGTGGGGCGAAGAATAACAAATTCCCACATAAGACAACTTATGAGATGTAAATTGTGCACTTTGTACTGTAATAAAGATTTTTTCCCCTCTTTTCTTTCAGGATCTATAGTTATGCTGTGTGAGAACTACAACGGTTAGGATCCGGGGTTGCAAGTATGCCAAGTAATGGCTTGGTTCCTGAATCAAAGCAGAACAAAATATAAAACGAAAGAAACAAATCTGTGTATTAGGAGGTTTATTTTATTTGCGCATTTTGAGTGTTACAAAAAGTTTTGTTGGATCCCTTATTAGATAAAAAAGGACAGACTAGGTTTTCGTCATTATTCAAGGAGAAGCAGAGCGACGGCAATAAGAGCAATAAATCAGGTCATTAACGAAGATATGCAAGAAAAGAAGAAAGCAGAGGAAGGTGAAACAACAAAACCAATGGATAGTCCACCGCCTTGCTACAAAAGTTACTCTCCTTCTTCATCAAAGAAAAATTTGTCATCCAGACGATCTCCTTCGCCAAGACAGTCAGTTAAGAAAACTGAGAATCCAAAATCATCCTCCCCACAGAGGAATATGCCTAAAAGAAACCAACTAACGCCTACCAAAATACCACCGTCAGATTTCGCATTGACTATTGTCGCATTCTCGGTTTATATAATGAGAGAGGGGAGAAAGAGCCTCAATAAATTATCTCTCCCAAGGTCTCATACCGCACTTGGTGGCAGTAAAGATTCGGACCGCGGAAGCCCAGCGTATGCTACTAGAGCAATGCTCTGCTCTACTGTAGACGCCAATAATATTTCAAGATCGTGTCAAAATTTGTTTAGTTTGACCAGAGGTATTTTGCAAACGAGACCACGAATACATTGTTCAGAGTCATGGCCAGAGAGTTCTAGGTTACTACATATATTTTAATGTAATGAACACTCCTTTATGTCAAGCACTATCCACATACTGCTAACATTACTACTAAGCATAACATCTGTTTCTTTGTGTGTCTATCTATCTATGTATGTATCTAAGTACCGATCTCTTTATTTATCTATTGATCTACTACCGATATTGAATCTGTAATATATTCCAGAATGTAGATCAGTCCAATCAGGATGTTGACACAAAACTTCCTCCCCACCTCATGTTCAGTGTAACGTTAAATGATTATTAACACACAGAAACTTTTATTTGAACGGCTTTATCTAGATTAGATAAAAACCTATGAAGTCTAGATCTTCAATATTATAGATTTTCAGAGATTTCTTTCCATTTTTTAAGGATGTTGAATACTTTGTGATAACTATCACTTCCGAAATTTCTTGTTGCATTTTATTTTCTCTATTCATGGGCTGTTTTGTCATGATAGGCTACGTACTAATCTTGTTCTGCCATGAGGATATTTAACATATAACATTCTTTGAATATTTTTACGAGCTTTAAATAATATCCAATAAATACTCAATGAAAATCATTTCGAAATACTCTCATATTTGCATCCCAAAAACCTATGATTTTTTTGTTAGTACCTTTCAGTTATATATAAAAAAGTTAAAATCTGACTTGCCCCTTTAATTTTGTGCTTCGGTATACCCTAAAAGAGTAAAGTCAGTAAAAAATTTTTAATCTTTAAGTTTTTCAGTTGGTAGGCTTTCAAATTTGAATTTTCTATAAATATATGGCTTTTAAGGTCTTTTGAGCTTAACTTCTCCCAATTCTCTATCTCCCTTGTCCTCTACCCCTCAAAAATAACTAAGCTAGCTACCCTCCCCCCTCCCAAAGACCACTCCGGCCCCCACCTCTCAGCTTTAACCGATTTTTAGCCTCGTAAGAATACCGTCCCTCCGGCCCTGCAGCTCCCTTTTCTCTTCTACTATCCTGAAATTGTGAACATAACAGATTAACAAAAAATGTACAACGATCATAATTTGGCTAAAGAAAATTAATAAAATGTTTTTAGAGTAATTTCCATACCATTTGAAATTATCTTTCTAAAGGAGTTATATTGCTTTATAGATTTTTGGGAATTCTTGAGAGAGTGACACCCCTAAAGAGAGTGTTTAGAGTGCATCAATATTTGATTTAAAAAAAGGACAGAAATTAATTAAGCCATTTCTTCAAAATCAAAGTGCGCAAAAAGTTAGAGGCAACTTTCACCAAACATTGAAGTGCTGAAAACAAACAAACAAAGAAACGAAATAAAACCCAACAGACTTGTAAACGCTTAGTCAAGTTTAAAGCGGTCTCAGTGTCTGAGAAAACGCTTCAATATGCTGTAATCGATACCAAAGTGCTATAAACCTGACCTATGAGCTGTTGGTATCGTAGACCGGAATAAAGCTGACTTAAATTACAATCGATATAAAGATGCGGAATATACCTTAGTTAAGCTCTATTGATATCAAAGTAGGGAATAGATCATAACTAAAAAGCATCGATATTTACGTGCAGAATGACTTTGATTTTGTTTATAATTGATATCCAATCAAAAATCAATAAACTAATTTTGAAACGACCAGATTTGCAGAACAAGATGGGGAAAACTCATAATGGTTTGTACTCATCAATGGCTTGAATAAAGCGGAATTTTGGCTGTATTTTGAAAATGACATTTTCAAGCTCCATAATCGTGATAGTTTATTCAAACAAAATTTAACAATTAGAGATGGTTATCGGAACAATTATGGTGAAGTTGGAGCTCATCACATCCTGTCTTTCTAGAAGACGTTACTTCAGACCAGACATATCCACCAGTAGAATTTTAGAAAACGATTCTCTGCGGAATTCGAGCGTAGCAGGCTTCTGGAAAAACCAAAATCTATTTTGATCACAAGGCGGAAAGGGGAGAGCAAAGGCTTTTAATGTCGCACTTAACACCTGTGAGCATTTTAGTCCTTAATCTTATTTCACGAAGCTGTATTTTTTTAACTTTTTAATTTTTAATTCAGACTTTGAGAAATCAGAAACAAGAAAGGAATTTTTTGTCTCCACAATAAACATCCTTTAACCGACACTGAGAAGGAAAATGAACAAAAAACAAAAATAAATGAACATAGAAAAAATAGTTGTACAATACATCAATGCTTTGAGTACAGCTGCTGAATGCAAACACACATGAGAATACGTTTAATCGATCACTATTTGGAACTTTGGACTGGATGCAAAATTAGGAACGAGCCTATATTAAAGATAAATATGAATTTTTTTATTGAAAAACATCATTTTGAATGCAGATGGTAAGTTCAAAAAAAAACATTTATTCCAGATGGTCTCTCTTTCTCTCTCTTTCCGCTCTTATAAATATATTGGTTAAATTAACGACTTGTGTCTTTCATAACTTTCTTTTTGTGTTACAAAGTGAGAAATCATGCCTCAAGTCATGAGGCCTCAAGACAAGCTTTATTGAATATATTTGGCCTGGGTCGTCTGAAGTGAATCATTTGCTGTTGATCCTTCAAGCTTGGGCTGTAAGTCTCTCGTAGTCTGGAACCACAGAATAAGTTATTTGAGCAACACGGCGCAGTGTATACAACGTCTGAGGCTGGGCAGTGCCGATGAACTGGGTTGGCCACATTGGAATAAAAATGTTGGTGTCGTGAGGACCTTGTGGGTTTATTGCCTGATGAGGAATTGACGCTCAAAGGGACACATCCGGATTGAGCATCAAATGGCGATGCTTGGGTTCTAATGTGACTCAGAATGTGAGGTCGGGGCTCTGGAATCACGTCACCATCACATCCCCAGCGCCGAAGACCAAGCAACCCTTGGGATAAAGAACTGAGATCTTTTGGCTCAAAATCGTAGTATTCGTTGGTTCGCAAACAGAAGCTCCCTGTTTGATGGTTTTCACTAGCGTTAGGGAAACAGTGCGCAACACTGATAGGCTTAGGGCGGTCGTCAGCAAGGATTTCTTTCGCACCTCGACTTTTATTAGAGACGGCACATGACCTTGCGTCGCCCTCTCTTTTTTGGACAAAACTCAACGCCGTAGTTCTTGACCTGAGTTTCGCATTTGGCTCCCTCGAGTTTGGCTTGGAGGTAGGAACATGTTTATCCTCTTGATTACCGTTCTTCAAAACAACTGATCTTTTCGCACTAAGCAACCAAGGGCATGGCTCATCCCTAATGACATCTAACAGTTTTTGACGATTCAAACCAACTTTCATGGGAGCATCTTTCTTTGGTTGAGTGCCCAGTGAATTTCTGTTGAGCTTTGAGTTGACTTTAACATGGTGAGACGAACACTTCCAACTATTGTCTTGAAGGCCACTTTGCGACGATCTTCTATTCTTTTTAAGACACGAACATGTCAACTGAGTCTTGAGAGCCCGCGACTGTTTCATATTTATTGGCTTTAATTGCTTTGCACAAGGCGAATATTCTTTCTGGGCTGAAGTACATCTTCTGCAAGATGTATGATTCGCTTGGGCTGATGGTACTGAGGTAGATTGATACCCTCTCTGTGTGCAAGGAGATGGCGCGTCTCCACAGTTTTCACGATACGATGGTAGATCGAAAGAGAAGGAAACTCTTTTTTGGGCCCGCCAAGGGTTTGATATTGAACCATTATAGCCAAGGCCTCGCAGTGCTGGATACGACATGGTACTATAGATACCATAGCGCCACCAGCGAGGCATGCATGTAGTGTTAAGATGATCATATTTTGCTGCAAGCCAAGGCCGAGAATATAGCTGGTACTGGCTTTTCGTATTAGGATAATAAATCTTCGATGGTTCTGTGTTAGCAGTTAGGTTTGGGGATAAGGTTTTCGTCAGTGGTGTCGTTGAAGTAATTTCGTTCGCTTCGCAAGGACCACTTTCGACAGTTTTGAGGCTCTCTGTCTCTGTTTTAGGAGAAGAGGTTGGTACTGTTTGATCTTTTTCCTTTTCTGTTACAAGTTCTTTCTTGGGACTATGTGTTTGAGTGTTGGGAGAGGTGAATTGTAATCTTTGCTCCTTTTCATTTTCTGAAGCAAATTCGTTCTTAGGATTCTCTGTCTGAGCTTTAGAAGAAGTGATATGCACTGTTTGCTCCTTTTCCTTTTCGGTAGCAAATTCTTTTTTAGCACTCTCTGTCTGATTTTTAGGAGAAGAGATTTGTACTGTGTGTTCTATTTTCTCCTCTTTCTCAGGATTTTCTGTCTGCGTTTTAGATGATTCTGGGAGAACATCTACAGCTTCTTTCGGAAAATCAAAATCTGAGGAATTTCCTTTCTTTGCCCATTTCCTCTCTTTATCAAAAGTTGAAGGACAAGGATACCCTTTCTGAAGCATGTACTTGCAATAGAGTGCTATCCAGTAATCCTTATTTGACTGGCGAATGCGCTTCACATGATCAGAGATACTCGAAACTGTGGATCGTCTCATCTGAGCAAGTTTAACCTCGACATCCTTAGATGATTTTATGAAGGAAGAAGTATTTGAAACCTGGAAGGATTTGGCCTTGTCATCGTTGCTAGTCGTATGCAATCGCTCTTTCTGTACAGGAGCTGAAACTGTTCGACCTTCTTCCTGGCTGCTGGCTTCTGTGGCCAATTGCGAAGGAGCCCGTGCATGTTTTTCTGTGTTCGCACTTTTAGCGCAATCTCTTTTTCCATCCTCAGAAGTAGCAGCGGAGGACGAGGGCATGTCGCGATATGCACAGCTCAACGGTGAAATGTTCGGTTCAGCTGGATAAGGGAAAGCGTTGATGGTTGGGAAACACCTTCTTAGGTCGCACCGCCACTTGTATGGAGACACTTCTGCCTCCTTCAGTCCCCCACAACACTCGCAGGTCAGCAGTATTTCCTGTACTTCAGAAAAATCTTTTTTCGTTTGCACATGGCTGCAGGCATCACAGACCTGTTCGGGCGGGTCGTATGGCTTTCGCACCTCATCGTTTGTTGATCCGGGTCCAACGCTGATCTCAGGCAGTTTCTCTGCTGCGTTTGTCTGCGGCAAGTCATCTGCGCTTTTGACCTGGAATTTAAAAACATTTTCCTCGTTGTCCATCTCGACCGACGCATCCCCCAGGTTACTAGTACTACTGGTCATATCATCCTCCAGCGGTCTATTATCGGCTGATTTCTTGAACTCCTCTGGAACCTCAGGGGATATTATGGTTCTGTTATGCTCCATCAAGGCTGGATCGTCTTCTGTTCGTGAGCGTTTCCCCTTATTTTCTATTTTTATACTCTTTTTCTTGGAGAAAGATGACTTTTGTTTATTCTTGTTTTTCGGTTTCTTAAGCTTTGGTAATTCCAACACTTCTTCACTGGGTTTAGTGATCTGTATCATCACCACGTCTGGCCGTTGAGAACTATTTTCTAGCCCCTGATCCATTTCTTCCAACACCTGGACGCTGGTGTCGAGATTCGATTCATCGGTATGTGGCGATGATTGGTTATGAGAAACTAACGATAAGGCGTTGTATTCTGAGTCGATGTCGAGGGCTTCGTCAGATTCAACTTCTGCAACCAGTGAATTTCTTTTTTGTGGCGAGTCCATAACAGATAAAGTTGAAAGTCTTTTATCTCGCCTCACTGTATTATCTGCCACACTTGCGGGACCCAGACCGACACGCTTTTGAACCCCATCAGGATCTGTTGGTTTCAGCCCTTGCGCCTGAGTTCTTTGCTTTTTATCAGACAGCGGAGGGGAGTTCTCACCAAGTAAATGGCTGTTCAGCCCGAGGTCAACAGGTAAAGCCACACCCTCCCACGGAGCAGTTTGAGGACTAACATCGTAATCGTGGTATTTCTTGAGTGTCTCCAGAAGTTTCTTGCTCTGGTTTGACCTTCTTTCAATTTTCATCTCATGTTCCACACTTGTGCGCGCGCGAGAGAGGTAGCTGAAACGGCGCTGTCTCACAGACTGCATCACAACGCTCTCTTTAGCTTTCGCTTTTACACTGAACGAAACAGTTGGGGGCAAGTATCCACCGCTGCTCTTGTTGGAATTTCGATTCCGGACATCCGTGTGGTTGGTCGTCTTGTTTCGCTCGTCTTTGTTATAAAGCTGTTTGCCCAATACCTGGTTCCGTATCGCGAAGAAATGGTCTGCACGTTCTATCTCAACGTACTGGGTTTTAAACCGCGTCTTCTGTTTTTTGCTCTTTTGCTCAGAATTTTTTACCTCTTGATTTCTTTTGCTACGGTGGCTGGAATAAGTACAGACTGGAGAGCTGTTTGCGCTTTTGTCGTGTATGGTTTCTCTCTTGTGTCTGTCTCTGCGTTTCGCACTCTGCTGAACGCTTGACTCACATCGCCCCGACAAACCGAATGGCGGATCATTTGCGAGACCAGAGCATGTTGACGAGCCGTTCATTACTTTTTGGTTGAAAGGAATCGAGGACAAATCGTTTCTCTCAACGCAGTATTTAGGCGATGTTTGTCTCAGCAAAGAGGAGCAACTCCATGATCGTCTCCAGCTGTTGGCAGGGCAAACTAGACTTTCTTCATTCGTTTCGCTGCGCGAGATTCCACTCTTGGGAGACCTGCGAGCTCGGATGGTTGGGCAACATTGTTGAACGGGCACCATCGGCCTGGCCACGCGTCCAGCTTGTTTAACGTCCTGGAGCCTCGGAGGGTGTGGCTTGTCGCAAGGTGTGGAGGATGCAGGGCTAGCTGGCCGACGTGTCATGTGGTCGCAACCATTAGTCGTCAGATCTGTGCCAAACAGCCTGAAAAAAGCCATAAACTTCAACGCTTAATGATGCATTTCTTTTAACCACGGAGAAAATCTACAGGCTTTGCAACCCTGAATTCAGATCATGAGCTCTAATCGGAAACAACATCTATCTACACTTCGTGCCATTATAACCTTTGTAAGGGCAGATATGAAGAAGATAGAATTTTATAGAGAGTAATGATAGCAATTCTATGCGACAAGAACTGCAGGCGAGGTCACCATCTAGGCGGAAATCAATGCGCCAGGGGAGAAAAAAACCTAACAGATCAACCAACTAATACTTACTTGGTGGTGTTCTTCCAGTCTTTCTAGCTACAGTCATCGGCCGACCGTGTGTTATATCTCTGAAATCAGTTGTTTACAGCTAATCATGATTTAAATGCTATCTGTTTATTTGCTGTTCATTGCTTCTAAAAGTTCAGTTAGATCTGAACAAAAATACCTCATAAAAAAGACGCCTTCTCCCTTCCCTTTTATTTCAACATTTCGATGCACATTGTCATTAGAATATTAATTGAGGGTGATTTCATAAATCAAAAAATTTGTTAAACCCGCATGACATCGCTTTTGAACGGTGTGAATAATACGATGAACTAACGCATTTGCTTAATTTTGAAATGAGACTGGGTCATATGACAGAAATTACAAACTAAACGTGAAGGTCAAGTCCCGATAGAGCAACTTTTCTATGTTGTCTAAATTTAAGTAGATACTCAGCAAAACGAGACTCTTGACGTTGGCCATAATCATTAAATGGACGAAGAAGACATGGCGTGGACATGATTGTGCTGGTTACTGGTTTCGTTGGAGAAACGTGCTTAGAAATGAACACTCGTTTCTCAAGCAGGTTAAAGAATGTCCTGTTCCTGTGCACTATATTTTTTTTTGGTCTCTGATAATATTATAAAGAATCTTCTACTTCTTTCCGCCCTCAACATCCTTCCTCTCCTCCCCGTGTTTTCTCTCCTCTTTCTCCTCCCTTTTCCGCTCCTCCCCTATCAGTCTCCTGTGTTTGATAATACTTTCTACGTCTTCATTTAATCCCTGTCCTTTTTCACTCTTCGCTTCCTGTCTTTTTTTTAATTCTATCCTTGCTTTTGTTCCATATTCCTTTTAGCTTTTGTATCTATCTCTCCCATTTCCTTTTAATTAAAAACCTAGGGATCAGAGATGATGAACATACGAGGCCTCGTGTTCTAGGGGTACAATCTGTGAGTTCTCCGGAAGGCCGAACATCCGGGTCTTTCTGTTCAGCTGACGAATGATATCTATCTGCGGTGCATCGGTCTAAAAAAGGAAAAGGGATGATAAAGAGAAAGTAATGTAATAACCGAAAATCATGATATCAGGCGGATTAGAATGTTTCTAACATCACCAATAATATTCACACCCCGTAATCCCCACCCACACCGCACCCTTCTTTTCTCTACCTTCCTCTCCTATCTCTACCTTCCCCTCCTCTCTCTATCTTCCTCTCCTCTCTCTCTATCTCTGCCTCTCTCTCTCTCTTCCTCTTCCCTCTCTCTATCTCTGCCTCTCTCTCTCTCTCTCTCTCTCTCTCTCTCTCTCTCTCTCTCTCTCTCTTGGTCTCTTTATCTATTTCTCTAATACACTCACCATTGTATTCAAATACAAATTGCAGGCAAAGGAATCAAATCATTAAGAATTGAAAAAAAAAAAAAAAAGAAAAATATGTCAGTAGAATGAGGGAGGAAGAGGGAAAAGGGAAGGTTATGCACAAAATAATGTTTGATTTCCTTTGAATACACTTATCTTCTTAGTAGAAAATATGTTGCTTATTAAGAGCATTATAAAAACATTGCCATTTAAGGTGTATAAAATATAATTTGGTTTAAAAAAGCTAAAAAACAGCATAAAAACATTGTAATTGAAGGTGTATAAAATATATTTTGGCTTAGAAAGGCTAAAAAACAGTATAAAAACATTGCCATTGAAGGTGTGTAAAATATAATTTGGCGTAGAAAGGCTAAAAAAAAGCCTTACCTGCAAGCTAGAAGTGTCTTGTGCACTAATCGTTGAGTGGTTCAACCAGTCGAAGTCCCAGTTATTTTCTGGCCTCTTGAAAAATTCTGAGTGACCGTCTTGTGCAGATACTAAATGATATTCCCCACCCGGCATTTTATATTCAGAGTCGCACGACTGGTTCTCGATTTCTTCACGCGCAGCCTGCTCTGTCGTCTGCTGAAATCTATCTTCCTCCTCCATCTTTAACGTGTTTTCCAGCTCTCTTGAACTGTTTGTGTTCAAAACCTGATCCGAGCCAATGCTACTCTGAATATGTGGTTTCCGTGGCATTATTTTCCTTAAGCCTTCTGTCAAAACAAATTCCGTGCTGGTGCCTCTGATTTCCAAGTCGACAGTTTGATTTTCGATAATCTGTGGAAGAGAGAACTCCATTGGGACGCTTTCATCCGGCTTTAACTTCCCTTCTATACTATCCGCCGTGGCTTTTTGAGGCTCCGCCTGGTCTCCACAATCACCCCTGTCTTTGCTCCGAAAGTTCTGACTTATTAGAATACGTTGTTTGTGCTCCTCGATTTCATTACTGGTTCTGAAGAGACTGACAGTGCTGGCGTCTTGCTTATCAGTGCTTAACGCTGGTGAAGTTGAAACAAAAATTGTAGCTCCGAGCATTTCGTCATCTCCAGTTCGTGTTCCTGACTGAGGATGGTTATTGGAGGAAGTAAGAGACTGTGAACATATCGGCTTCTGAGCCATTCGGTGTCCATCCTCTCCAAGGTGGAAGGGACACGGTTTGCCGTCTACAGCACTTTCTATGGTGCCCATTTTTGTCTTGTTTGTCTCTTTCCGAATTTGTTCTTGGGGCATTCCACCAAGATACAAGTGACAGGTTGTAGAAAAGTGCCCACTTTCATGTAGGGCACCATTTGACCGCTTGATTTCGCCTTCCGTCTCATCATGCTGAATCTTAGCTTGTCGTTCTGAGTAAAGTCCATCTACTCTTTCCATGTCCTCTTGATGAAATCCTGAGAACATTAAATTATTTTTCTCTTGCTGCTTTTGGCTGTTTTCCTCTGTAGTTTTTTCCTCGGGCATATTTGGCTCTTCGTCACGTAACACTACAGTTTTATCAGATTTAACATTGGCATTAGTCATAGAGTCAAGTTTCTGCTGACTTTTCCCACTTTTCTCAAACATTGGATTCATTTCTCTCTGGACTCTGTCAGGGCTTAGGATCGATGAAACGTGTAATTCTGCTCCACAACCACTTTGGTTTCCTTCATGCTGTGGGAAATTAAGAAGACTACCCTGCTCCGCCAACGCATGTGCCTCCGTCAGTTCAGAATGGTTTTCTTGTTCTGCAGCAAGACTTTCCTGCAAGAGAGGAAAGTCGGGACTTCTTTTAAGTTGTATTCGTTCATGACACACTGTATGGCCTTGCCCGTTACTCGTCTCATCAGTATACAAATCCATTGAAGTATCGCGTGCATTCCTCTCTGTGACATATGTGATCTCATTGACACCATCGTTTTTTAATGTGACTTCGCATAGCTGGACTTTCAAGTCGTCGTCCATATGTCTGGCTTCAACTTCGTTCTCTGCGTTTTCTTCGATATCTTCTTCTATAGGTGCCAGATGCTCGCAGCATTTATTTGTTCCTGGTATTTTTTTACTTGTGCTGTAACCCTCTGCTATTTCTTTATCACCATAACAAGATCCCTCACTATACGATATCAGTGAACATCCACCCAGCTGTTGAGGAGGACTGAAGTGACTTTGATGCGGCGAAGTCCATGGTAGATGAACCTGCTGGCATGGCGAGGCCGTGTTCTCTAGCGCCAGCCTCCGGTAAAGGTCTGCGGCTGCTATATTGTAAACACGGCCGGAGTCAACACAAGTGTCGCACAGCATGGTTTGCAGCCGACTAGCAGCTCCCGTTGGTTCTAAATTCAAATAATCTATCCGACCGCAATTTCGTTTCACGTACGTTGGAGGCACAGAGGCTTGCTTCAATATGGTGTGATCTGAGCATATGATGGACTCGTCAACACAGCAGCCTGCAGAATCCATTTTGTTGTCTCTAGTTAAGAAAGTCGTAGAGGAAAAATTATTCTCTTGACAAGGCGTCAAACCCACGTAAACTGTTGCAGATGAAATTTGTTTACGCCACCAGAGCAGAGCTCTAAAATCAGAATCACTTGCCTTTCATTTCCATTCAAAGTGCTCATATTCCGACATCTCATCAGATTTTATCTTGAAGTAAATAGGCACTTGACCCAGTGATTTCTAAATGTATTTAAATCGGGGCTATGAATAATACTGGACGTATTCTTCTTTACTAAGGTCCTATTTTTACCCGAACAACCCAATTAATTTTCTAAATCTAGTCCCAGTCGTAAGAGGAGTTTCCTGAAATCTTGGGAGAGTCTGGTTCCTAGGTGTGCCACTTGCTGTCGTCAAGACCTCTGATTACGAATCATTTACAACAACAACAACCTTGGTTGCTCGTCTACCGCTTCCATAGGAGCTCCTCATTTCCCTTCATGGCTTAAAACTCCACTGTCATATTGGCATGGTACCTGTGATAGATGGTGCAAGTTCTGTTGGACTGATGAAAGGGTTTCTCTATTCTTTCTTCTGTGGATGATGGTTGGAATAATGTACAATAAAAAGACAAAACATGCTCGTTAACCAACCAAAAGGCGTTCGAATATCAAAGAAATAAATCATAGTAATATATCTATACATGCATTGCCTATGTGACCTCAATGAAAAATTAAAAAAAAAAATCGAAGGTCAATCTCGGTTAATCAGATTTTTCTTTTTTTTACAATATCCATTATCTTCCGTTCAACTAATTATTACTGAGGGTGAAGTTTGCCTCAATAAGTTAGTTAATAATAAGAAAAACAAAGTTGGTGGCAGAATCAACAATACACTGCACTTTGGATACATTTATATCGAAGGCGGAATTCACAGAACGCAGTGCCACTAGACCTGTACGTGCTGTGTTATTTGAAAAACATTCTCGTGTCTTGACGATGTGACCCAATCTTAACTGCTTTGATGTGGACTGCCAGAGAGCTTGTCAGCATGTCAGTAGGACCAAACTGTAGGACTCCAAAGTCTTTCTATATTTTGTCTACCATAAACATCCATTTCCTGTCAACGTCCATTCTGGCAGACCTAACTGGTAAAATGTAACTGACTCGCCAACCAAAGACGGCCTTAGTGGCGATGAAAAAGGATCAACTTATGAATGCTGCAGGTTTCAGGTTGCAAGCAGCTTTATGTTTAAGATATTGATCCTTGCATAATCTACATCCACTTATCCACACTTTCTTCTGATGAGACGTTAATTCTGAAGAGAAGTGGATATCACTTAAAGGTCTTAAGACTAAGCCGCCAATAGCTTGTGAATAATTTTTGCTTTGGAATATGGAATTGAAAATGGTGCAAATTTGTTTAATTGTTTCTTCGGTTTTTTTGTTTTACATCGACCCGGAATTAAGTTTATACTTTCTTTATGCTTATGGAGTCTATTTTTTTTTAAATTATAGCATAAAATACTAAATCAGTTTAAATTGTAGATAGAGATTGAGTAAATTATAAATCTAGATTAAATAAATATATATTGTCAACTGAAAGCATCAAAAGAAAAAAAAAACTATAGATATATATGATCTATCAGGAATCTAGATCTATATCTTAACTTAGTGTGTGAGTATCTCTAGCTCCAAACTAATTACCCGTAAAGATGTGATGGGCATTCCTTACCCTGTCTAGAGATTCTGTCGAATAAGAGGATACAATCTGAGAGCAAAGTTTCTAAATCGCCTGTTTCATCTGCTAATGTACCATTTAGGTGAAAGTCTAAGATGGTTTATCTCACAAATCTTTCGTCTGATGTAAAGTGAACATTTTAAGCGCTTATGAATGGTGCTATTTGGTTTCAGACTTTTAAAATCAAATACATGTGCATTAGATATTTTTCATAAGAGTCGTGCAGCTTTTTTACACAAAAAAAGTTTCAAACAGCAAGCAAGACATCCGAATATCAATCTCGTCTGTTAATAATAAAGCTAGGCGAAAAATGAGTATTATCTAAACGAGCATTTCTAGACCACCTAGGCATTTCAAATTTGAAATATA
>JAWDGP010005912.1:0-21294 GCA_033675545.1 Elysia crispata
GAGTCATTTGAACTTAAACAAAATAATAAACCAAGTAAAATCAGATGATAACCGCTAAGCATTTTGAAAATAAGGTATGATACATCTTATTATATATAATTTTGTGGTCCTCCCCTTCTTTTTCTCATCCACCATCTGCTTTACATTTTTTCTCACCCACATCCTCTTTTTATCCTCTTTTTCCGTCATTTTTTCTTCTTCTTCTTCTTCTTCTTCTTCTTCTTCTTCTTCTTCTTCTTCTTCTTCTTCTTCTTCTTCTTCTTCTCCTCCTCCTCCTCCTCCTCCTCCTCCTCCTCTTTTTGGGAGGTTCATTTGACCTTTTAGTTTTGGCAATGTTTTTATGATTTTTGTTTGTGATTTTGTAAATAATATAATGCAATAGGGGTGAAACAGTGTTTGCTTCCATACTCTCCTAATCCCTTTTTAAGAATCAAGATAAACAACTTAAAGGATTAGCTTAATTGAACAGCGCTGGACTACGGCCTAATTTTTGTTTTGTTTTTGTTTTTATTGTTCTCTTCTGGCGCCATTGCTTTTCCTATGGCCATTAGCATTATGGATCTTACTTCTTGTTAAATAATAATCTTACTGTTAACAGAGCTGTGAGTGGCGCCCGAGCGTGTGGCTGGAGGTTGTTTCGCCCTGCGGATTTGAGCTGGCTTTGGAGGGCCAGTCCGAGACGTGCATCGCCTTAAAAGATTGAACGGGAGCACGCTCAGCCCTAGATCAATATAAAAAAGAAGAGCAATGAAGAATTGAAATACTCATTTCACAGAGCCCAAAATCTATGAAAAAAGGCTGGTAGGGACAGATTCAACTGCGATGAAAGTTATAGTGTACTGCCTAAGATTATTTATTACTACCTGCTTATGCAGGCTAAAAGTAAAACCTTTTTTACCACACCATAATAACCGTGTGAAAACAAATAGTCATATCCTCTCACTTTCGCAAATCCTTGATGAGATGCCTTTTATGTGTCTGAAATCCATGGATACTACTTTTTATGAAGTCCGTGCTTCGTGCTGTCACTAAACCAGTCAAGTTCTAAACAGTCTCAAACCTATTTTCTAACTTTAATTTTCGCGCTTATGAGTGTTGCCCTAAAGTCAGGGATTTTGAACAGTTAAAACTCTGCAATACAAACTCTGTTGCTTGATGTGCTTCTAGCTAAAGAGCGGATAATGCTCTAATCTATATTTCAATTTAAAGACATTTAGAGATAGGAGAGTATTCTTGATTTTTTTTCCCACAGAGAATCTTTATTTTTGAGTAATTTCGCATCATGCTATTTAAAAATATTTGTTGCTTTCCTCTCACTCCTATTTAAATTCTAAATTTCTAGCACTTTCAGTTCATCTGAAATAAAGCCAAGTAAAGTTAAGGAGCGGCTAAAAATTGGAGAAGCGCATATTTCGCTGTTGATAAAAACTTCTTCAGTCATAGTACGACACTACCATGACATTTCCGTTTAACTATTCGGTGGTAACGGATATTAAATTTGTATTAATGTTCCTGATATCCTAGAAGCTCGTCTAAACAATTCATCGAACGTTTTTATAAAGCATTCTACTTTTTTCAAACGTGATTCAGCGTCTGCACAAAGAATCGCTCGATCAAGAAAAAGCTAAAAGAGAGAAGCCCTGGCATGCCAGGCACGTCCCGTACGGGATGATCAAATTGTTTATATTCCAATGTAATAATGGCATTTTTGTTTTAGTATGTCTGAATGTTTTGTATCCGGATGTTTAGTATCTAGTATCATTATTTCTTATGTAAGAGAAGAGCGCATATCAGAATTTAAAAGTGGATGCAAATGAAAACAAATCCACCTCACAGCCGGTGATGCTGTCTTTTATTTATCCCTTTTGACCTCTCTTTCTATGAGTAATAAGACCTAAGATGAGGCCATGTCTAAAAGATAAATTTGTCCAACACAGTAGGAACTAAAGTGAAAATCAGTTCCTTGATTTTAAATAATAAACGTGCGATACAACATGAAAGCTATTAAAATCTAATAGCATATCTATATTTGTTAGCTTCTTTTCTCTTTTGATACCTAAGCCAAGTGGGAAACCGATTAGTGCACACAACAGGTCACGGATATTCTGGTCCATTTCAACCTCTTCCGTCGGAATGTGAGGGGAGATAAAGCATTCACAGTCGCTATACTGGGTTGCCTGGCAACAAGCCTTGAAATCATAGGAAGAAATAGAAGATAAATCTTTGAGAGCAAACAACATTTACAGTTATCAATCGTAATCTGAATCGAATATCGCTTCACATATTAACCTTTGAGATCTGGAAACAATTTTGTTCTGCAGTTATTTGTTTATATATTCTTTTTTCTTATGAACTTAAGAGCAGCGTCTAGATCAATGTCAGAATAAAAAAAATGGTCAAATCTTTTTTTTTAATTAGTATTTCTAAAGCAATATTCGCTTCTATTAAACTTTTTATTTCTTTTAGTAGGCCTATTACAAACTTAAACTTAAGTTAATGATAAAAGTTTTATACTTTTTGTATTTCAATTGGAAGTTCTGCTCGGTTGCATGTTATGCCCCATGCTGAACGCGCAGTGAAACAGATAGAACTTCTCTTTACTTACATCCTTCTTTGTAACTTGACTCATTGCTGTCACAGAGCGAATAGCTTTCATCATGGCGCAGGTAGACCTAGAGCAAGTTCATGATTTCATAGTAGGTTTTTTAGTACCTATTTATTTTTTTTTAAAGTGAATTTGTCTTCTCTTAAGATTAATTATAGCCATATAAAAAAAGCAATGGTCAAAATATGTTTTTCTAAAGCTAAAAAGTAAATTACTGGATTCGCGGTAGTTTCTATTGCAACTAAAGCAGAAAGTAACAAATTTAGCTTTGCAGAAAATTTCCTGAAGCATTAATAAAAGTACAAAATGTAATAGTTTTAGCTATATTGATAGAATAGTAATAAAAAGTAGTAGTAGTAGTAGTAGTAGTAGTAGTAGTAGTAGTAGTAGTAGTAGTAGTAGTAGTAGTAGTAGTAGTAGTAGTAGTAGTAGTAGTAGTAGTAGTAGTAGTAGTAGTAGTAGTAGTAGTAGTAGTAGTAGTAGTAGTAGTAGTAGTAGTAGTAGTAGTAGTAGTAGTAGTAGTAGTAGTAGTAGTAGTAGTAGTAGTAGTAGTAGTAGTAGTAGTAGTAGTGGCAACAGCGGCAGCGGCAGTTGAAATATTTATTGCAGAATGCTCCGTAGCAAATATTGTATTCATATTCATAACGGCAGTATTGAATTTAATACTGAAAGCACTGCGTTTACAGGGAAGATTTTTAAAACGTTTCAATTCGATCATAAACTTAGATGGATCTCGCCTTTCGACGGTCGCCAATCTGTAGTCACAAATCTTCCCCTGCCAGCCGTTAACACACTGACACATAAACCCAGTCAAGTCGTTGTGACAAATCCCTCCGTTCAAGCAAGGTTTGGGCTTGCAGAAGTCTACACCTGATTCAAGAATATGTAAAAGAGGACATTTTCATGAAGGGGTATTATAAATACATGTATTGCGCTTTAACTAGTTATTCCTCCGTAGGCTTTTTGAAGATGCTTAAAGAGACAAAGGTGGTCTAAAAGACTGATCATGTTTTTTGACCCATTCTTAGCGAGCAAGGAGCGTTGTCTTTAGGCAAATTTATAAAGTTGTTATAGTTATAAGAAAAAAAAACAGGCTGCAGGGAAGCCCAACGTTATTTAAATTTTATTCTGCTTCATAGAATATCGTAGGATTTTTTTAACCCCCATCATCATTTGGAGATTTTGAATTTTTCAATAAAAGGATTCAAAAACATTAACTTTCTGGAGCGGGGGCAAGATTTGTTACTTGCTTTAATGAAACCGCACTTAAGCAAGTAACGCACCTCAACTGATACGGAAAAACAGGTCTAGAATTTCAAGTTCTCAGTCCAAAATGTAAGGTTAAATCAATGTCAATATTGAGTCATTTCCAAAATTGGATTAGGCTGTAACTTTTGACATGTGAGTGTTTACATAGAATTTGCCTTTGAGATGCTAATTAAATCCAACGTATAATACTACGAGAGAGGCTTTTTGAAAGTTAGACTATACATAGATGTTGTTTTAAGTGTTCCAATCACTAATCACCCTACATCTGTTGAGCTTGAATACAGACCGGATCTGCACATTAAATGTTTTAATCGACAGTGATCATCTCACCTATGTGACAGTTCTTGCCCGTGTAACCAGATGGACAGACACAAGTGAAGTCGTTAACTTGGTCAGTACAGTTTCCTCCGTTGGTACAAGGATCGGAAACACAATCGTCAATGTCTGGAATAACATGGTAATGCATATATATATATATATATATATATATATATATATATATATATATATCAATATAAATATATATTGTATTTATTTGTGTGTATAGGAGGAAGACCTGGGATGAACACAAGGAAACTTTTACATCTAGGAAACTAGATATTGATCAATGCCTTAACATAATTGACTGATTTTTTTAGGACAGAGTATATGTTGTTGATGTTTATACCTGTCGTGCAGTTTTTGTCGGTAAATCCAGGTACACACACGCAGACATAGTCGTTTATCAGGTCGTGACACACACCATCGTTCTTGCACGGGTCTGTTTGACAGTCGTCTATATCTGGGGGAAAGATAAAAAGGAGGAAAAGTAATAGAAAAAAATGATAATAATCTCATATGGAGAAATAAATAAATAAATGAAAGGATTAACCACAAATGTATAACCGAAATATTTTTTTTTATGAAATAAGTACCATATTAGCCACTTTTCACGCTAAAGCATAAAAATGTTGATTTTTCTTTTAAAGTTTTAGTTGTGTCATTAAAAATCTACTGCCAAAAACAGTAGAACATTGCATGTAAGAATGAATCAAATAATTTTGCAACAACGCTTGCTCAACCTAGTTAGTTTCATCTGATCTATATGATAAGTATGACATAAATTACTTACTCTCCTCTCCTCTTTACCGCACTTTAACCAAGTCCATTTATGACTTCAGAATATCATAATAATGTCGTATTTTATCTACATACTGGTGTTTGTTCAGTAAATTACCACAAAATATTTCAAAAGGTAATTTTGTTTTAATGATTCCCATCGCCGAAAATTACGCAGAAAATCGTGGTACTCCAAAAGCTTAAAAATTAGATAAATAAATAGTTCTTTTTTTTATTATACAGCTGTGAAAGATAAAAAATGTTCTTCACTGACTTATCTCGCACAGTCTTCCCGTGAATCCAACTACACATGCGCAAGTGAAATTCGCCTTGCTGCTGTGACAGGCTGCTCCATTGAGACAAGGGTTGGCACCACACGGGTCCGGCACTGACAGGACAGAAAAACATTATAGATGATAAAATTGATCCACATCTGCCGATCTAGCTAAGCTCCTAATTACACGCAAAAAACTATGAAGTCACTTTTTAGCAACTCCAGAAATTTGTCTATTGTAAAACAGGCTCGTTGATTTCTACTAAGCGCTTTTTTGAATCGTTCAATTACATTTACACCTTCGTGCAACATCTATTTTTCTAATATTTGATATAGTTTATACATGTATATATTGAAGATTTTCAAGCCTGCGCGGCCCTTATCAGATGACCTTGGTAATAAGCGGTTGTGTCCATAAAAAAATGTTTACCGTTGTCAAACGTCAACACCAGTTACCGCTCATTAACCACAGTCATCTGACGAGAGCCGCAGAGGCTTGAAACTCTTGAGTATTGGCGAAGAATATATAGGTAAACAATATTATTATTATTATTATTATTATTATTATTATTATTATTATTATTATTATTATTATTATTATTATTATTATTATTATTATTATTATTATCATTATTATTATTACTCACGCTCCTCTTTGTCGAGCACTATTACAGAATAACAGAATAATTCATCAAGTACATTATATATATATATCGATAGATAGATAGCTTTGAATGTATGTTTATATGTATATATGTATATATATATATATATATATATATATATATATATATATCTGTTGATTTATTTACCAATTTATGTATCTACTATCTTATCCATCCATCTAATTTGTTTAAAATGATAATGCAATTAAGAAATGTCCTGAAAAACTACAGTGTATGTGGAGGGTGTAATAAATTAGTGAATTTATACTTATCATATTGAAAAAAAGCCACTATTATACTGGATATTTGTTACTTTGTATATCTTTTTAACTAGACAGTAATAATATCTATCCATCTATTGATCTATCTATTTTAACACGATTCATCTACTTGCATATCTATCTATCTCCCTCCTTCCCTTTTTCCATTTTTTTCCTCTTGCTCGTTTGCTTGTATCATCTGATCTCGTTTGATTCCTATGCAGGTTTTTTTAAAACATTTTTCTTCAGTAATAAGTTAGCCCTTATCTTAAAACTTATCCATGGCAGGATGTATAAATATGTCTTTTTGTTTTTAACTTTATCTGTGGCTTAGTGTTTTAACATATCTTCCATTCTTTCTCGGTGTAGCCTCTTTAACTGAAATGAAGATTGCATTAAAAGACATTTTATATAAAAAAAAAATAAGAAAAAGAGTAAAAACTGGTTACTTTTCTATTACTAAGTTGTTTTTTTAATCTTTTCTATTTAAGTGCTTTCGTTTTAACCATGGGTAGTACAAACTAATAAAGACTACGACCTAGAATTTCTTTTATATCTTTTCTATCAGAAAACTTTCAAAACTGTATAGAATGCATTTTCGTGCAACCCTGCAAACGCACTTTTACCTTGCTCTTTTATTTCTTTGAATAGTGAAAACATAGCTCAACCTAACCTCTATAGGTGTTAAGTAAATCGTAGCTCTCCATGGAATATTTAGACAGGGTTGACATCCTAAAGCTCAACATGTGTTACCATCATTAGCAATTGCAGCTTAATCGACCCGTCAATTCAACTCCCTTTCTCTTCATGTAGATCATTTACCCTCGAAAGTGATTGTACTCTTTCATTGCAGGTTAATACCATTCAGCTGATTTTAAAACTTCAAATCAGAGCATGATATTAAAAGGACATCTTACCTACTTTGATTGTGAAGCACCTTGGATCACCAGTTATACTGAAAGTAAAATAGTTTCAAAAGAACGTTGCTTTCAGACAAAATGAACAAGTGAAGTGCATATTGTTTCTTTCTTCCCCCAGACAGAGTCACGTTATTTTAAAAAATCCTATGCACTTCAACGAATATGTTTATTAGATTTTCTTTACAAGACTTTGGTAGCGTCGGCAACAGACCTACACATTTTTTAGTCCGTGTATGATATGAGATATTACTACACTATATGGAATGCAATTTCACAAAGACTTATAGTGTTTATTCTTTGTGTTTTATAAATGGATCTAGTTTTACTTTTTCTTATCACAACAGCAGCATTGTTTAAAAGCACTAACGAGTTTAATAAAGTTGCTCATAGGTGCACAAATCCAAGCCAAGAAAAATAAAACAAAAGACATGAATGGAAAAAAATAATCTACAACAATATAGTCTTACGAACGTTTTTCATTTGCGCCTGGTTGTAGGATGGATAGAGCCCATGTTTTCAAAATAATAGCTTGCAAAAATCACAATATTTCTCTGCAAATATAGATAGGAAATACATAAAATGTTGGTTCCTGGGTCGCCATCGGATTGATAGTTAACCGCTGGGTAGAACTAACAAGTACCAGATAGTGCGGAATGACAGCAAGGACGGCCCAATAGGTACGCGATAGTTCTGAATGACAGTGAGGACGGCCCAATAGGTACACGATAGTTCGGAATGACAGTGAGGACGGTCCAATAGGTACGCGATAGCTCAGAATGACAGTGAGGATGGTCCATTAGGTACGCGATAGTTCGGAATGACAGTGAGGACGGCCCAATAGGTACGCGATAGCTCAGAATGACAGTGAGGACGGTCCAATAGGTACGCGATAGCTCAGAATGACAGTGAGGACGGCCATATAGGTACGCGATAGCTCAGAATGACAGTGAGGACGGCCCAATAGGTACGCGATAGTTCGGAATGACAGTGAGGACGGCCCAATAGGTACGCGATAGTTCGGAATGACAGTGAGGACGGCCCAATAGGTACGCGATAGCTCAGAATGACAGTGAGGACGGCCCAATAGGTACGCGATAGTTCGGAATGACAGTGAGGACGGCCCAATAGGTACGCGATAGCTCAGAATGACAGTGAGGACGGCCCAATAGGTACACGATAGTTCGGAATGACAGTGAGGACGGTCCAATAGGTACGCGATAGTTCGGAATGACAGTGAGGACGGCCCAATAGGTACGCGATAGTTCGGAATGACAGTGAGGACGGTCCAATAGGTACGCGATAGCTCAGAATGACAGTGAGGATGGTCCATTAGGTACGCGATAGTTCGGAATGACAGTGAGGACGGCCCAATAGGTACGCGATAGCTCAGAATGACAGTGAGGACGGCCCAATAGGTACGCGATAGTTCGGAATGACAGTGAGGACGGCCCAATAGGTACGCGATAGTTCGGAATGACAGTGAGGACGGCCCAATATGTACCCGATAGCTCGGAGTGATAGTGTGGACACCGCATTACTTTTTTTTTCATCGAGTAACAGGTATATGATTAATTCATTTCTAAAATTGAAGAGGCTTTAATGTCTCATATCATTAATACAGGGGATAAGTTTGTAAATAAGAGTTAACCCTAGTCTAAAAAGAGTCACATAAAGGATAGTTGCAATCTCCGTACTTTCCACCGTGACATACCTTCATGAGATCAAGCCAAGAAAGTAATGAGACACGAAGATGTCAAATAAGATAATCCTGTGGCGTCGCACTGGTGCCTTAGAAATAAATGTTCATTTCGGGAGTTCAAGTGCACGAAACCTTTCTTTATAAACACATCTCTTTAGTTATTTGTCCTGCAATCCGATAGGCTGTAGGACATCACATGTCCTAACAACTAATCTTCGCTATTCATTGCTTCTCTTACTGTGTCACATCCTGTGTCTTATTGCATTCTTACTGCTTATTGACACAAGTCATTCGGCAATTTAAAATAGTAATAGCATACGCTCGTTAATTTCGCATAATTTTGCAGTATGATATTTTGAAAGCTTATGAAGAGTTGATTTGTAGAATTTTTTTTCAACTCAAAGTTTATGTTGCATTTGGATATTCTGTAACTTCAGAAAATAATTTTTGAAAAATCAATGACAACCGTTCATTGAAAGTGAGAGAGACACTCCACTCGTTCTCGCTCACTGGGAATGAATCAAAGGAAAGTCACCTTGTCGAATGGTCCTGCGCCGATCTCGGCAAATTAGCCCTATGGCTTAACGGAAAGCCACCGTTTCCGCTTAATATTCTCCGAGAAAAACGCAGAAACTCATCACCCTCCCAGATCTAGGAGTGTAACTTGTAACGTTAAGCTACAAGTTAAAATGTAAGTATAGTAATAGTATTCACTAACTCTCCTTCATTAACAGCTCGAGCGCAGACGATCTGGTCTCCAATATCCATGTCAGACGTGTGCCAGGTGAGTGTTTTCTGGAAAGTGTTTGTGCGGCTTGTGTCTTGAATGAGGCTCGATTGGTGGAGACCTGCAGGTCCTATCACATCTATAGTTTTCACTCTGAAAAAAGAATGGTTTAAGTGTTGTAAAAAAATGAGCAGGGTGTGCTTTAGAAATAACAAAGGAGCTTGTTCAATGAAGTCGGGTCATGTAATCATGCTTATCGTGATGTTTGAGGTGACCATAGTTGGTCAGCGAGGTACGTATAATGAGAGAGAGAGAGAGAGAGAGAGAGAGAGAGAGAGAGAGAGAGAGAGAGAGAGAGAGAGAGAGAGAGAGAGAGAGAGAGAGAGTTATCATGTGTATTTTAACTTTTCCCTTGCCATCCCTCACTGATGATCTGTTGTACAATCAACGATTTTATTTGCTTCACGTCATTGCGAGACGTGAAGGGTCGGTTCGAAGTCTTCCTTTGCTTTAAGCCCTTAAGCGTCACACAAAGAAATAAACAAAGAACAAAAACACTATATAAATCGTATTAATATGGATAGGTCATCTCATAAAGTCTGTCATCAACCAGGGAGTATCTCGAATCTTTATGTCTCATGGCTGGCAGATGTTTATTAGATGGCCATTATAGCTCTCACCTAAGGTTTGCTTACTTGTGAATAAGGATATATGGGACTGCAGCACTGATATATTTCTACTTCTTTTTTAGCAGCACGCCAAACTCCGGGCCAGTGTACCTTAAGTGTAGAGAATTTCAATTTAAAGTTTTATTACACTGTCTGCCAATCCAAAATGGGTAAACGAATTATCTTTGATACCCCCAAGTTATTTCTAGGAGTTTAGACCAAGCGCTGAACTCATGTCAGAGGGGATGGATCATATCAATACATTCAATGAACTAGCTCTCAGTTAGAACTCACCTTTTTTGCTTACTGTCGTCTGCTGCTACTAAGATGGAAATGAACTCTCCAGCCTGGACCAACATCTCGCTTCCTTCAGCTGGGGTGGGGTGCACAAAGCGAGGTTTTCCGGCGCAGCTCACAGGGAAATGCAGGATTTTTATCAAAAACTGGTCATTTTTAAATGAAAAGGATTATAAATTTAGAGTAATTCCCAATGAATGAAAAAACTGTTTGATCTTACAGGTGACAAAATTTACTTGGAAAAAAATTTAAAGATTAAAGCAATGAGGGCTTAAAACACTTCAAAAATATATTCGTTTGAGTTCTTTTAGGTCAATATTAGTATTTTTTTAAGGATTAAATTGATAAATTAAGCAAGTCAAAGTAACCTCAACATTGCACCTGTATGGGCACACTTGAGAGGCTGTCACTTGGCGTTTTCTGATCTTGACCATCTAGAGTGATCGGTGTTTCAGGGAAGTCACGTATGGTGAGAGCAACAGCGTAGAATTCACCTGCTACATAATTATTCGCTCTCGAACTCTCAAACTTTATCGTGCAACTTTCCTGATCGGATTTAGAAAGAAACCGATGTTATAAAATTGACAGAAATTTACAAAACAATTTTTTAAAGTATACTTCATCTCTTAATGTATCTCTTAGAAGCAGTTCTAAGTTAATCACAATGAAGTGCTGAATAAATACGAAAAACTATGCTTTGAAAATATATATGTATAACAAATACGTAAAACGACAAAAAAAATTGCTATATGCATACTATCTTAACTGCATAACCAAAAAAAAAAAGAAGATAAATCTGCTCTTTATCATATATCGTAAAGTTTTGCCTCCAATGTCCATATTAAATGTTATCATATCAAATCCAAAGTCCTCTTGAGTCAATGATTTTTTTGTGGCATTCAATTTATTTAAGACATATTTTTATCGAGTATTTCATTATCTTTTGCTTAACACTGAGAGCAGGTCGTTAAATTTACAATGCACAATTTTTAAAATGAAAAATGATAGTCACAAGATTGAAAAATCAATGCTTTGGATTTGAACTTTTTTTCCTTATTAATTTTGATTATCCAGTTATGATCAATAATTTTAGTTGATTATTTGGACACAAAAAAGATGCATAAACGTAAATTCTTTCTTCATTACTTTTTGTATATTTCAAAGTATTGTATTCTGAAAAATAAATGCAAAAGTTCGTGGCCAAAGCCAGAAAGTGCGATGAATTCTTTCTTTAGAAAGCGGTTTAAAGTCAGGGGAATCTTTACAAGGATTTTAACCCAGAGCCAGTTAGACTAACCGATCTTTATTAGTTTCATGATATAGACACTATGAAAGATGTAAAACATACCTTCGAAGTTCTCCTGTGTCTTGTCAAAATGCCTTGAACTACATCTTTCGTGAAAATACAGCTACTGAATTATATGATTTTGAATAGTGCGCCATTTTTTTTTTGTCTTTTCAGATATTAATTCGTAAACAATATATTTAGTTATGCAGATTTTCTATGATTGTTAATAAAATTTTTTTTTCTTAAATAATAGCCGTGAAACCGAAAGAGGCAATATCTATCCCAATATCATATTGCATATGGCCTATCGTGAATAGATTTTTGGTCTCGTGAGTGGGAAAACCAACTTTGTGTAACAGGGCGCTGTGGTGAACAATCTTAATTGACTGTCTTGTGAAAAAAATAATGTTTTAGATGATCATTTATTACATTTTCCCAATAGATTTTTTTCCGAGGTAATGTAATACATGTATTGAGGAATTTTTTTTCCATGTTATAGGTTTTTTTTCAATAATGTCGCACCTTTTTATGTGGAAATTAAATATAACGTAACATAAGCGGATAAATGAAAAGATCGTAAGAATGAGTGAGTGTGTGGGTGAGAGAGAGAGAAATAGAGGGTAAGGAAGAGTAAAGGAGAGGGTTTCCTAACATGAATGCCTTTCTAGAGGTACAAAAGTTATCTAAAAGTATACTTGAAGTAAAATTAATAATACAAGGCCTGTCGGTTTGAGTATCAGCGGCAGATTAAAAAGCACAATCATGTTTTCATGTTACTCCCCTCTTTCTCTTTCTCTCTCTCTCTCTCTCTCTCTCTCTCTCTCTCTCTCTCTCTCTCTCTCTCTCTCTCTCTCTCTCTCTCTCTCTCTCTCTCTCTCTCTCTCTCTCTCTCTCTCTTTCTCTCTTGATCCCCGGCAAGATCTATCTAGTGCAGGGTCTTTAATCCCATAGCCGCAGTATTATTCTTGGACTTTTGAGGCAAGAAATTTAAATATATAGATAAAGGTGTTGGCTAAAACCAAGATATTGAGTATTGATATAGAATTTAGATTAGATCTGTCATAGAGATCTCACAATTTCTTTCCAATTAAATCTACACATCTATATTTTGATTTGATATGATAATTATGTCTATCACATCTAGGCTTCGATTAAAAATATAGCGTAGCGCTCTGATACACCCAATTATCTAAATTTAGCAGTCAGAGATTAAAAAGCTTAACATGAATATCATGCGGCATGTATTTTGAATGCGGTGAATGGTGTGAATAAAGCTAATTTCTTTTTTAGGTCGTGATTTAAATTTAAGAAATGGCATAAAAGTGATCATGTTAGCCATCGTTACTACATTTTATTTATGTATATTTTTTTCCGTTCCACTTGGGTAGAAATAAAATGAAAAGCATTATTGTGAACTGTAAATGAGAGTTATGATAAGTTTCATTATGGTTAGAACAAAATCGGAATTTCCAGAGTGGTTGCTGGGATTTTGCGTCGAGCCTTCTTCTACTATTCTTTTATATTCCTTTTGCGAATTGGTGCGTTTTATCTAAAGTAACTTAAACATAACTGCGCTTTTTGTGTGCGTGTCTATCTGCGCATATAAGTCTTAAATTAATCCGATTCTTATTTTATGAAGCTACAAACTTTGAAGTTGTATGAACTTAACACTTATACACACACATATATATATATTTATAGATAGATAGATAGACAGATAGATAGATAGATAGATATAGATAGATATAGATAGATAGATAGATATAGATAGATAGTTAGATAGATAGATTGATAGATAGATAGATAGTTAAATAGAGAGATAGATAGATAGATAGATATAGATAGATAGATATATAGATATATACCTCATCTAAGATTGCCCCTGGAAGTCCATCGCACACCGCCTCGCATTCGTTACCTACGGCCCACTGACATAGGACCTTGTCTCCATCCTCATCGAACACCGGTATTTTCAGCTCGTGTTGGCAATCATATTGCATGCTAAAAAAATAATAAGGGAACAGGTCGATTTGAGTTAAAGCATTGAATTGTTTGAAAGCGAATTTAAATCCTGAATCTCTTCCTGTAAAAAAGAAGGCAATATGTCCAATAACAGTTTAAGATTAATATATGGCGAACTAAGAAAGTTTTGGTTCTTTTTCGCTTACAATCTAAAAGGGGAGCAAAAGGATACTGGTTTGAAAATAAATAAAAGCAATAGGAGGATCTATACCAAATTTCGATTTTTACTATCGAGCACTTAGTAATAGGATTTGGAATGTTGATGAGCAAGTGTTGCGGCATCAGCGTGGGTTTAAATAATATACATAAACGTGAAAAATAAAGATAAATAAAGATTCTACGGACGTATGCATGCACATGTAAACACAAACATAGAAAGTTGGAAAGTGAAAACATCAGCTTTCTGCACTGCTTTAAGCTAAATATTATCTCGCATTACTACTTGAGCACTGAAAACATAATGATGAGGAGGCGGAGAGATTCTCTAAATCATGGAGAAATTTGCTGATATTTCTCTTTCTGTAACCTAGTAGGACTTGATAGATATTCTGAGGGAAATTAGATTTAAGACTCTCTACGCATTCACTACTACTCCATACTAAATAAACTAATGAGCAGACTAAAAAAATCTTTCGCTTAGACACAGCACCATTTATGCTTACTCCTCTTTGGGCATTAACCACCTAATTCTTTAATTTGCTAAAAATCTTTTTTAACGCTTATTAGAAGGCTATGCTTTCAATTAAAACGTGCCTAAACGTCCACTGCCTTGCGGAAAACCATAGCTGCCCATTTATTTTACCCTTTATGATAATAAACTTTTAAAAGGATGTATAAATATATATCTCGATTTAATACAATCAGCTATTTCTTCCTTTACTTTTTAAAGTCTCAGGCTTAAATAAATATTATTTCTTTAGACTCACTAGTATATGGCTTGACTTAAGGCCTCTGGGCTGTTATTGGGTTGATGCGTGTCACCTCTGGACCTCAGATCTACTGTAGTGGATATACTCCACGGACCGGACCCCTTGTTGTTGCCCAGTTTCATCCAGTCATAGCCCTTAAATCTGAGGGAAAGAAAACCACGAAGTGGCATGATTCAGCGTCCCTGGAACTCACGTGCACTATATGAAATGGAAATGTTGCCAATTGTATGATTTGAGCAATATGCGTTAAAAATGAAATTGCAATTAAAGATATGCGAGTGGACCTTATGCTTTATGATGTTAATGTTTTCTCAATACACTAATTATTGATGAGGTTATTTTGATCACTTTGAAGTAGTTATGTTGGTTAAACGAATGTAAATAAATACTCAGAATAATAAGATGACATTCTTATTTTTTTTTAAATGCCATTGTTTCCTGTGTATCCACCCCTTCTTTTCAATGATATTGTAAAAACTGTATTTAAGACAGCACCATCTATTTATTATATTAATATCCGCACGCGACAACAAATGGTCCAGTATCAAGGAACGTGTAGTTGAATCTCATCTGTCCTTGTTCCCATCCCTCGGCCTGGTTGGCAGCCATGCAGTAATAGCTTGGTGAGTGGAGAATTGGTTGGCCTGGACACCCTACTGCGCATCTAAGGATTGAACAACAATTCTATGTCATTTTTTATTGTTATTGAAGCTGTAACTTTCTGTGAATTTATAATCGATGTCGAGTATAGAATAACAAGTCGGAAAATAGAAGTGACAAGCTTTTTGGTATGTATGAGTATTTCCATAATATAAAAAAATTGTCACCATTATATTGGGGTAGAAAATGAGGAAACTCGAGAGGCGAAATAAGCAAACATTTCATAAGATTCTTATAAACGCTAAATAAAGAGTTATGAATTCCTATCATGAGGACCCTCGATCAGTGAGCAAAAGAAGCAGAGGGTTGGGTCCGAAAAAAACTCTCCTGTAGAAAAAGAAAAGTTTGTTAGCCAATTTACAAAACTCTATCTTTATTGTCTCATATCTAGAACAAAGACCTATTGACCACGCCCCCCCACCCACACACACACACACACATAATTTGGCTAAATTAGCTAAGTATTCTTTTTGCTCATAGGTCTAGTCATAGAGCTCTGGTGGCAAATTTTGTAGAGGACGTTACCAAACTTGGATATTATTTTCGTATTTGTAAATTTAGATTTATGAATTAGAAATTGATAAATTAATGTACATAAAATAATATAGATATACTTGAGATTTATATTCGTTTGTTCTGTGTTTTCTCTCATTGTTGGCTTGCGATGAAAATCTTTGAAGTATTACTGTTCACTGGATGATTTTGACTTTTGGGTTTGTATTACAGTGGATTGGAATTTTAGGTTTATATTTAGATCTAGATCTATCACATGAAATGTTTATGTATATTCTTTTTCATCGATGTAGGTGAAGGAGAAATCGTTCTCATCATTATGACTCTGAATATGAAAGACATACCTTTATCTCTATAGATATGCTTTCATCGGAGTCTGGAACCTTTGTTTAATCTGTAGTTATTTAAAATAAAATTACATCTAGCCCAATTCAGGTCAAAATTTCCTGACGATAGGATAACATTTCCGAAGTCTCTCTCTCTCTCTCTCTCTCTCTCTCTCTCTCTCTCTCTCTCTCTCTCTCTCTCTCTCTCTCTCTCTCTCTCTATCTATCTATCTATCTATCTATCTATCTATCTATCTATCTATCTCTCTGGGTCTGAAATAGAGATTAGAAAAGATTAGAAAAAACACTAACCAAAATCTGGAATGTATTGATGGCATTGAAAGGAGGCAAAGATATTTATCTTAACACTGTTTCAGCCAAAGCAATAAAATAACTAAATCTAGAGACTTTTTCGCTGTATCTCTAGCTTAAGGGGTAAGCAGTCCATTTTTCAAGTTCTAGGATTACATTTGTGTGTGCGCGTCTCTTTGTTTATTTGATTTTAATCTTTTATGAAGTTTTTTCTTTGTGCTTTTTTTACTTTTCAAAATCCTTTTAAAGGATAGAATTTCTATTTATATCTTATAGAGTGATATTTTAAATAAGATTGTGAAAGTCTTGAACTTTCATCTCTTTAAGTGACAAAAGGTAAGAACTACAAATTATTACAAACAAAATTTAAGTTTTAATACTTCAATAACTTTGAACAAATTATGAATGCATGTCTGTGCTTCAGTTAGCTCAACTCAATAAAGGTTTCTATCTAAATCTTCAGTTAGGTGATTCGCTAATTGATTTCATGTCATCAACGATTACATTGGCCAAGCATGGATTTGACTGGCTTAGACAATTAATTATTACCGATTTCGGTGGATTTTGGTAGATTTTAGAGTTCATCAGTGGGTAGCTTTCTGAAGATTTCGGTGGATTTCGGTATTCCCGGAGGTGTTAAGGTAACAGTTAGCGCAATCTAATTGTGTCCATATGACCATAACTTGACTTTCCCGTCCCCGTTGCCGGCATTGTAACTTACACCCAGTGAAGTGAACCTCCTGCACCCTGCACTAATGGACTGTTCACAAATTGTCCGATCTTTTGCTGGGTACACCCAGGTCCTGAACCGTAGGCCCAGCCCATCTTGAAGTAAAACTCCACCTGTGGAGTTAGAGAACAGGGTACATTGCAATTTGTTGTAAGGTGTGTGGAAAGTAGTAGTAGTAGTAGTAGTAGTAGTAGTAGCAGCAGCAGCAGCAGCAGCAGCAACAGCAGCAGTAGTAGTAGTAGTAGTAGTAGTAGTAGTAGTAGTAGTAGTAGTAGTAGTAGTAGTAGTAGTAGTAATAATAATAGTAGTAGTAGTAGTAGTAGTAGTAGTAGTAGTAGTAGTAGTAGTAGTAGTAGTAGTAGTAGTAGTAGTAGTAGTAGTAGTAGTAGTAGTAGTAGTAGTAGTAGTAGTAGTAGTAGTAGTAGTAGTAGTAGTAGTACCTTTCTTCCACCCACTGTCTTCCAGCTGATCGTTCCTCCACGGAAATGTGTGGCCAGGGTGTTTGTTAGAACGGCTGTTAGTATAACCAGATCATAAAAGTTGGTTAAGCATGGTGAATTCATCGCTCCATAAAACAGAATATCAAGACTTTGAAAGATCCTGGGGAAAAAAGAAGCAGATTTCAAAGAATTCTATTGCATTCAGAATTTAATCGCGATAAATGTTTGAGTTAGCGTCACAGACCAAAGTGAACGGGAAACTTAATTGGTACCTTTAGGAGTGAAATTAAAAAAAAAAAAAAAAAAAAAAAAAAAAGATTATTTTAATACTACACAAGTTATACATTTTTCCTCAGTTAGTTCGTAATCAGTATGATATTATTATTGGATTGTCATTCCTAATAACAAATTGAGCATTACCACCATTGCAGTCGTTATTTCCAACATCTTTATCTTAGATATAATAATTAAAGGTAGATGAAAAGGTATGTACGAAATAAATAAACTTCAACAGCTGCCTTTTTTTATACACGTAATCACCGACGATTCGACTATCGAATTCCTCGTAATGGTTCTAAACAGCAGTAGCTGGTTGTTATAAGATGCGTATGAGGCGAGAGTTCTACAGACTTAATCAATTCTGAACTCTATCTTTGTGGTTTTAAAAAAAAAAATTTTTGAGATTTAACTCAACTCAAAAGGTAAATACACCGTATACGCAAACGCAAGATTGAACAAGATTTTCTTTCGTAATAATAGCAAGCAGTAAATCCTATTCCTTATTATTGATTTCTCATGCTTCTGCAACAACTACCACTATTACTACTACTACTACTACTACTACTACTACTACTACTACTACTACTACTACTACTACTACTACTACTACTACTACTACTACTACTACTACTACTACTACTACTACTACTACTACTACTACTACTACTACTATTACTACTACCACGACTACTACTACTTCTACTACTGCTGCTGCTGCTGCTGCTGCTGCTACTATTACTACTACTACTACTACTACTACTACTAGTAGTAGTAGTAGTAGTAGTAGTAGTAGTAGTAGTAGTAGTAGTACTAATATTATTATTTTTATTATGATTTTATCACAGCATTTTTCATGTTTTCTAACTAAAATTATGATGCCATACGTGATACTCGTTCTGTATGTGAATAATTATGGATTTAAAATCATTTTAATTTCTATTTTTCAACACAAACCTTTTTGTGCATCAAGCCAAAATGAATTAAAGACAACTTACTGATTTGAAGCCATGGTTACATAGTTCATGAAATAGGGTATCTGATAAAGGAATTTCAACCCGCATTAATAGGAAAGCTTTGACGTATATTGCCTTCTGGATAAAATACAATGGTCATAAATCTGGTCTATGAATTTTTCTTTTCTTTCCTCTTGGATTTATCGCGCTCCTCATTAAATGAAATCCTGCAAAAAAGATTCGTGAGTAGTGACAAATCCATAGCATAAAATACTTCTAACTTGTTTGGTTAATGGACAGACATGTTGATTTATGCGTTTTTTTTTATTTATCAGATTTGTTGCTGAGGAAATCCCTCGAACTTTTCAAAGTGCTATATCACAGGCCCTTTAATATCAGTGTTATTATTGAAGATTACACATTATTTATCGAACACAATGAAATTTTGATAAGCTCCTCATCCTTTTATTGTTTCTCGTTTTTTTTTTTCTCCTCATTTGCTTTTAAAAAAAGCAATAAATAAGTGAAAACAAAGAACAACCTTGTTCATAAAAGTGATATTGGAAAATTTGTCTAAGATAGAACAAAATAAATGATATTTCATCGTATGAACATTAAGAACATGATTCATGTTAAAAAAAAAGTTAAAAAGAAAAAAATCGGTGCAAACCAGCGGGTTGATTAAATATTCTATTTATTTCCGCTGTAAACAAAAATACAAAAGCTTAAAGGAAACGAGTTAAATTTTATTCAAGATGTCTCGCTTATTGCTGTATAAATTTTCAAATAAAGCCTGCCGCAAAACGACTAATAGGGTAGGTCTACTTTCCCAATCTATTTAGAGATCCTTCTAAACTCTCATTAATTTCTATAAATTCCCAGAAAAAAAGTATCCACAAAAATGCATCTTATTTCAACATCTTCGATAATGCTAATTCAAGCCGTAGTAGTAGTACTACACTGCACTGGTTATTCTGTAGAATAATAATAAATATAATAATAATAATAATAATAATAATAATAATAATAATAATAATAATAATAATAATAATAATAATAATAATAATAATAATAATAATAATAATAATAATAATAATAATAATAATAATAATAATAATAATAATAATAATAATAATAAGTGGTGTGAGTCTAACTTTAGGAATTGAAAAAGAAACTTTAAAACAAAATGTACTCTGTGTCACCCGTTAAATTTAAAAATGGAAAAAAAAATAGTAGAAATAGAAGAAGAAGACGAAGAAGAAGAAGAAGAAGAAGAAGAAGAAGAAGAAGAAGAAGAAGAAGAAGAAGAAGAAGAAGAAGAAGAAGAAGAAGAAGAAGAAGAAGAAGAAGAAGAAGAAGAAGAAGAAGAAGAAGAAGAAGAAGAAGAAGAAGAAGAAGAAGAAGAAGAAGAAGAAGAAGAAGGAGGAGGAGGAGGACTAAGACGAGGACGAGGAGGAGGAGATGGCCGGTGGCCGGCAGAATCTTACACTGAGATGGCGTTTTACCGACAAGTCAAACATATGTAAATGGTTACAAGTAGTTAGATGACCTCAAATTTCAACACCAGATCAAAATCGGGATTCGTATGCGAGACCTCAGTCTCTTTCAGAGCAGCAAGATGGTTCAGTAGTAAGTCCAAGTCCCAATCTATCGTTTTCCAAAAGATTTAAATCTCACTTGATTGCCTGTTTTATACCTTTTTCAGCTTGACTGTCTTTCTTCTTTTGTATTTATCTTCACCTTGTGATCTCTGTTAATCTAAAGTTTTCATCTTATCATTTTTCTTTCCATGTTTGCTACATTATCAATTTTTCAGTAATAAAAAAGGTGTCTTGACCTTCACTACAGCATTTCCAACCTGACGGCTCTTATCATTCGAACACATTTTCCCCAGAATCTTTGCACTGCTAGATCTGACTAGGTCTGATTTAATGCGACGATTTTGGGCTTTAGCCCGTCGGGGAACTGTGTGCTTTGAGTCTCCATAAGCTTAATTTTCGAAGGCTGTGAAGTGCTGGATTCCGGAAAAGTGTGTCCTTATATCAGAGGTTATAGTTAGCAGAAAGCTACATTTTAGACATCAAAAGAGAGGTTTGCAATAAATTTTATATTGGGATGTCAGTAATGATTTATTTGGAACTATAGTATAATGTACATATTATTGATCGGCCTATCAGATATTTCATCTTTAATAATAATAACAAAAGTAATAATAATAATAATAATAATAATAATAATAATAATAATAATAATAATAATAATAATAATAATAATAATAATAATAATAATAATAATAATAATAATAATAATAATAATAATAATAATAATAATAATAATAATAATAATAATAATATTTATTT